>SMSQ01000361.1:0-33248 GCA_019453375.1 Ctenoplectra terminalis
GGTGTTAGATTCTTAAATAGAACTAGGAAAATGCACAGTAAATAGGTATCAGATTCCTAAATAGAACCAGGCATCTGTATAGTAAATACCTTGGTATTAATTTCCTAGATGTCTGGTATTTAGAAACTAGGCACTAAAATAGTGGATACTTAAGCACCAGATCTCTAAACGTTAGGTATCGAAGAACTAGGTATCTAGACAGCAAATATCCAGGTATTAAAGTCCTAAATGTCAGGTATCTAGGAACTAGGCACCTCTATCCTAAGCAACTCGGTATTAATCATGCACGTATGCATTAAGAATCCTCATAACAAATGTCTAGCAACCAAACAACAGGTAATTTATTGTCGACTAAGTACGTAACTAGATACTAGCACGCNGTTCGCTTGTTTGCCCGTTTAAAAATTTTTCAGTATTTTGAATATTTTAATATACTTGCTCAGAAATGCATGTCTAACGAAAAATTTCGCCGTACCTAGTGGACGTCACAAGTAAATTCGCACCGTACCGTACGGCCAGTGCGTGGCAAAGTCTGCCGTAGTCAAAGGGTTAAGTATCTAACAATACGTACCAGATATTAAATAATATCCTACCTGAATATTAAGAATTAAAATACACCAATTTATAACACCAAACGTAACCTAACATTTTCACCTCTTACACGAACCTAACCTCATTAATCTGATACTTTACTCCCATCGTATTAATCAGATCTCTAAATCCCATCTCACAACAAGAAAACCTTTCCCATAAAAAAATCCGGAATCCGAGAACCGGTGTTTCAACGCATCCCCAGTCGAATCTCGAAAACAAAAAGCATCGGGAAAAATATTCCCACCTTGGTGGCTTTGGCCATAGAAGCGTATCTTTGGCGAGTGCATACTTTTCCTCCCTCAATCCCAGGAAGTCTCCCCACGGGTTCAACGTGGAAACGCGTCCCGTTCGGGCGTCCATTATTGGCGTGCCACGATGAGCCTGTGAAATGCAGAACTCTTCCCCGTTGTTTGTCGACTATTGTTTATCCGCACAGTTATGTGGCTCGTTGTTATCGTTTCCGGATACCTCCGCTCGGGGCACAATGAAAATTCGCGTTTCCGGAAATTTCCGGCCCCGTGGAGGATAACTGGACCGGCTCTCTCTCTCTTTTTATCCTTTTCTCTCTTTTTTCCCTCCATTTTTTTTTTTTTTTGGAAGTCGTCCTCACCCGCCTCGTTCTGTCGCGCATTAATTTATGGCGTCGTTGGTGAAACGCTGCTCGTTTGAACGTTCCTGTGGTTTCCAGGCTCTTTAAACCGGAATGGTCAACCTTCAACCCTTAACTCTTCATAGGTTAGAATTTTTTTCTTTTTTTTTTTTCTTTCTTTCTTTCAGTGCAGGGTGTTTTAGAAGCGAGGAAGGGAATTTTGAGACGATAATTGTAGGTTGTCGGAAGGAATTAATTTATGGATTAATTGTAGGTGAGACGAGTTGAAGGATAAATTTGTTTAAGAATTTATTTCTCAAAATTGATTATCCAAATTTGATTCCGCTTCATACCGATGCTTTATTCTACGGTGTAAAATATTATTCAACGCATTGTACAGGAGTGGAACGTGAACGGGTCTATACATTGGCTCATTTGAAAGCCATTGAACAATATTTGACTAAGCTGCAGTTTGGCTGTTAGCTCAATTCGAGCTTCGTGTCTGGCGCGCTTTGCTTCTCTGCTTGCACTGGACTATATCAATTTGCATTTTCTTTGTTTCATATAATTTTCCGTTTCATTTTAAATGATAGCATGATTTATATTAGAGAAGATTCGGTAGTTAAAAGAAAAAATTAATACTTCGCGAAAATATAATTTTCGTGGTTCTAATAAATTAATTCTAAAAATCAACATCCCCTAAAAAGTGATTTTTTTTTTAAATAAGGAGATTTTACTTTGTAAAATTTACATTTTTTAAAAATACTAAATAATATATTAATTACTTGTGGTTTTTGGTAAATTAAAAAACTTTTTAATAAAAGCAAATTTGAAATTCTTTTGTAACACTTAAATATAAAAGAAATTTTTAAATCTTACTTACAAAATTTTGTATTTTTCAGTGCCTTATAATATGATGATAATTTAAAAAAATAGAGGAGATGAGAGTGAAGTGAAAAAAAAAAAATACAAAAGCACGATCCTAAATATAAATTACACGTGAAAAGCTGCTAACAGGAAATATGGGGAAGAAAAAAAAAAGTGTTGCATTCCACGCTTCCCAGTCGTCGTTATTGTTCGACTTCCTATTCAAAGAGTCACGTTTGCTTCTCCACGTTTCATGTAACAGTAGCCTATGCAATTACACGTCGTCGGTCTTCGTATTTACAGGTTTCTTTTGGTCGATTGTAAAACAGCAAGGCGACCTCTCGCTGGAACCGAACGTCAAGAAAGCGTAACAGGAAATATAGTTCGAAAGTGGTTAGAGAGACCGACTCAACCAACCATTCGTTCCCTTTCAACTTCCAGTTAAAGATCGTTCTAACTGTTCCCAAAGAAACATCATCACGCCATAATCTAATTTTTCAACGATCGTTAAAATCTTCTAATAATTTTTAAACGAGATCAAATATACAAAAATTCTCAAATAAAATTGTTTTTATGCCGGTTTCTGAAAATTTAAAAATTTATACTACTATACGTCTTAGCGAATTATTTGTACGGTCTTCCCATATTTAACCTGTCAACAATTTATTTTAATCATTATTTTGATTTAAAAAAAAAATATTGTGTTATCAAAATCGTCGTGCAACTCCATAAAATCCCTTGTAAGTACAGTGACAGACAGATAACAGGAAAGATTTCTTGTATCTGCACTTTGCGCCGCGATACGTCGTTGTTCTACACGTGTCACGTGACTCTAACCTAAAAGCATCGGTCGTTACACGCGAGAAAAATGCGTCGGCTGGAAAGAACATTGGCTAGATCGATTCTCGTGAGCGAAGATTAATTGAATATCCGGCGTCGCGTTATGCCCCGTATCGGACGAGAAAAAATGCTGGATCCTGTCGTGGTATTTCTGCTCGCAGGAGCAGCCGGGCTTCCTCGTGCGTGCCATGGAATTTCATCGCGTCTCGATCGATGCTCGTCGGATTTCAATCTGTACACGCTGCACGCGAACGTGGCCCCAGGAAAATAAGCCGCGTTGTTCCTGACGTGGTGGAGTCTCGTTTCATTTTTTTTTTTTTTTTTCTTTTTTGAAAGAGGATATACTCCACGAGGCTTATGATAGACAAGCGGTTGATTAGGTTAGGATCGAAGACTTTGGCGCTGGAACCGAGCACGTCCAGATTTTTAAATTTCTGGGAAATTGAATGAAATAATTTTGATGGTATAAAAATATACGAAGCTGTAGAGGGTACAGGTTTGTTGGAAAGTGTAGTTGCTCGGTTTGTGCATCAAAGTCTTCAATATTATGATTCCCGTAGGCTGTCAGGGAAACTTAACCTGAACCTAACCCACAGAATTTTTAATGTAATTGAATTTATTGCGTTTGGAGGTAGTCAGGCAGTTGAATCATAAGATATAATTATTATATTTAAAAAATTGCTGAAATTCTTCGTTATATTATTTAAAATCTAGGATCTAAATTTAAAAAATAACCGATAGTAGATTTTAAACTATAGTTTGTCTTCGTTACTAAATTTTATTCTTCCTTTTTTCCCAGTTCAATCGTAAAATTTAGAGGTTAGGATTATAAATCGGATGCGATAATCGCAATAATTTAGGTCATGTTGGAAAACTTTCGATTTGATTCTCTAAGTCAGAAAGCTCTTCAAGCAATATCTCAAAATTCGAATATTAATTTCTGATCGGTAACCCAATATTGATATCGCTATTTTACCAACATTTTAATATTCTCTGACCCCATTTGGGAAAATCGCAATCACTCCACTGAATCTCGAGCAAAATTAACCATGGGAATATTTGAACCGAATATTCGGCTTAAAAAATTAAAAAAAAAAAAAAGAAGAAAAAAAAAATTTCAGTACGACCTAAACGTCACATCGAAAGCATTCGATAGGAACAAACACTCGACTTTGGGAACGATATTCGGATGAAAAGGTACGCTTCGCTGGTACTCTCGCTTGATTTCGCTCTTTTTTCTCATGAAAAACACCACGAGATATTTCCGTGGCAACGGAATTTCGTGAACAACACTGGACCCGATCGTGACGTCACAGTGAAATCATTACAGCTCGTGATCGTTAAAATTAATGGACGACCGTGTCGCGTGAGCGGTATATTTCGATCGTTAATGAGACGTAGCCGTGACGGCAAATAGACGATCGAATATACACGCGGTTCGAAATGTTATTAATTTCGGTCCGGTTGTTTTACGTGGGATGCTGCTAAACGTGATTAATCGCGATCACGGACTGGGTTTTCCTCATCGATTGCACTGGATCTCAACAATATTATTTACTGATTTATGAGTAATATTGGTGAAATTTATTGGAATTTTTTTTTTGTAAAATATCAGGTCTAAAAATGTAATTTTTCATGTGTGTGGTTAGAATATTTTATTGAATAGTTTAATAAAAGTAGCTTTCCATTCAACCATTTCTCAATTGTGAATAGTTTCATCTAGTGATTTTTTGTTCATCGAATTCTAACCTATAATGAATTTCCCTGCACTTATACATTGCAATCTAGTCTTACAGACATTCATTAAATATATTAATCAGATGAATGAACAGTTAAAGACATTCTCTAGAATTTTTCGAAGGTTTCTAGAACTGCTTAAACTTTCTTTTCGAGTTCTTAAGTATTTTAAAGTTTTCTAGAGTGTTCCATAATTATTTAAAATTTCCTAAATCTTCCTAGAACGCCTGGGAATTTTTTTGCAACGTCCTAGAGCTTTATAGAAAGTCCTAAAATGTTCTAGGGTATCTTATAGTTACCTAGAATGCCTAGGAATTTTTTTTAACATTCCTAGAACTTTCAAGGATGACCCAGAATTTTTTCAACTTTCCGAGAGCTCTCCAGAACGCGCTAGAATTTTTTTTAATATTCCTCAGAACTTTCTAAAGCGTACTAGAATTTCCCACAATTAACCAGAATGCCAGGGATTCTTTTTAATTTTCTAAGAGCCCTCCAGAAAGCCCTAGAATTTTTTAAATATATCCTACAACTATCCGAAATGTCCTGAAATTTCCCAGGTCTTCCTAAAACGTTCTAGAATCCCCTGAAATTTCCTAAAACTTCATAAAATGTTCCAGAATTTCCCAGACTCCGAAATCTTGATCTTCTTATCCCCCAATTATCAAGGAATTAAACCTAACCCCGTTTCTTGTAACTGTTCCCTTCTCGTCGCCAGTATTTATCTGTCAGGCCGAAATTAACGCCAACTTGGGATTAAACGTTGCACGAGATTTGCATGTAAACAGTGCACTTTATTCGATTACGAGCCACGGGATGGGAGTGGCCGAGTAAGTTGCACCGATCTCGTATCATACATAATCGAATTAGTCGTTTGTAGATCGCGGAACGAATCGTCCGTTCGATATCATTCTCCTGGCCGCTGATCGCGGAATTCCCCTAATGATGCATCAGCCGACCAGCAATCGGCGAATTTATGAACGACTAGAACGAGGCTTTACCGAGGATTTCGCTTGCCCTTAAGTGGATTTATGACGTGATGAGATTTCTTAGCTATTCCTGGGATTAACGGTTTGTGTGTTGGTATGGATTGGTACTTCAGGCTAGCTATAATCGGGAGAGGTCTAGGGTGGTTTCTAGGTCTAGTGAAATCTACAGTTCTAGTGGGATTTATAGCAATATCTATAGGTCTGGAAAATTTGGTTTGTGAAGTTACCAGATCTGCTGAACCTCACAATAAGATTTATAGATCTATCAGATTGATTAATAAATTTTATAATTGATGGCGTTGGGTACTTTTTTTGGTTAGGTTGTGATTAACCAGAATTATTTTTTTTTTTTCTAGTTCTCTCTGCTTGTATTTTATATTTATTGTAATTTAGAGAGGTTCGATGGGATTCTATTGAAATGTTCATTTCTGACAGCAGAAGACATAACCTAAAATTTTCCTTAATTTATTGAATCATAATTTTAACACAATTTACATTTACGACTCAGAAGGTTTCAATTCTTCCTGTTTAATTTTCTAATTAGGTAGAAAAATAACACACTTAGAACGCGGTTGAGAATTGTTCCTAATTAGATTTTATTCGCGAATTAACATCGATAGTACACATAGAGTTATTTAGAATTATGAACAGGCGTTTACGCGGAATCTACTTTGCTTTAAATTACAAATTCCTCGAGACTAACCCCCCCCCCCTTCTCGCCCTGCCCCACGCCAGACATTCTCGACTCGTGTAATAAATTTTAAATGTGCAGGTTTGTGAGACTGAATTTTACTCCTCGAAGGGGCAAGTCCAACAATGCGATGAACGTTATATTAAATCCGAAACTCGAGAAGTTCTTGTTGCAAACATAAAACTTTAACTCTTCAAACCTGTACGGTATCGTCGTAAATTTTATTCAACTGGAATTATTTAAAAATAAAAATTATTTATAATTCTCTGAAGAGGTTGTGTTACTAATATTAATTTTCTGATGAACTCAGCTCAAAAATAATTGTTTTTCTATTTTCATTAAATATCATACAATGCTAATATTTTTTATGTACTGTGATAAAACAAATTCAATTAAATTATCAGCAGATATATCGCGCCCTCTACCTATTAACTTCAATATTGAAAATATTACCATAATTTTTTAATTCTGTAATTATGATATATTTCTCTTATTCCTAAAAATAATTCCCTATATAAGACACTATGTAAAAGAACACCACATGTTACCTTTGTTCGCTAATAAAAAACTTAACCTGCATAACAATTACATAACTTTTTCATCGTCTAAACCAGTTATCATTAAATATTCCCCAAATTCTCCGTATCGAATGATATTGCCACTACAGCGATACGTAACGAGAAAAAAAAGCACCATACAAAGTCAGGTGCAATTCACTAGGCACCGCCATTTTCTTTCGAATACCACAATTGCAAGTGGCGCGACACTAGAGTCATTATAACGATAGATCGTGTCAGCGGAGGCATTAAGCAGGGTATATAATCCGACGCGTGTCATAACGCAGCAACATGCACGGTGTATCGCTGGATTATGGGGTTGCCTACACGGGGGACCGTGTTATTCGATGCCACGTCCCTCAGGATTCCGTACAAATGGATTCGTATTCCAGCGCACTTCTTTCCATGCGCATGCATATAAATGCGCTCGAGACTTTAAAGTCCCTAAAGGCAGGGGAATTAAATTTGCTCAGAAAGGTGTCGCTGGTTAGCTATTCCGAGGGTTGGTACACCTGACAAGTGGTAATTAAAAGTTGTATTAAATGTGGAGAAGTTTAGACTTCGACGTATTCTTTTTCCTCTTCTTATGAATATATCATCCTCGTTTCGTTGTGCGCAAGATTAAAAAGGAAAGATACAACAGAGAAATTTAACTAGTGTTTGAAACTTAACCTAAATCCAAAATGAAATAACTCGATCAGCAACACAGCTTATCCCTAGGGACTTTAACCTAACCGAAGCTAAAGACTAATAGAGTTTATCCCTAGGAATGTCAACCTAACCTAACCAGAACACTAACAGAACTTATCCTTAGAGATTTAAACCTAACCTGTTCCAAACTTCGTTTCCAAGCCAATGAAGTATCATTTTTCCTCGCAGCTCTTTATTTTAATCGTAATACTGATCATCAATTTGTGCATTGGTTCTCGAATGAAAAATATGTTGCATGGTTAGGTTAGGAACTGTTACATTTTTCTTTGTCGTTGAATATTCTCAACTGTGCCTAGTCATAAAATTAAAAGGTTAGAACAGTTGTTACACAATTTAATTAAACACCATATTCTGCATCATAAATAGATCGCAGTCTTTTATATTAATTTAAATTTTTAAAAATATAATCCTGATAGGCATCTGTCTTATTCACTAAATATATCAATGAGTACTATATTTTGTGAGGTTCTGAGCTTCGAATTTTTCAAAGAATACTTAAAAATCCGCAGTCTAATTGTAAAAAATTAAACGCGGTCCCAATTGATCACCTAACCTCCAAAAATCTGGTGGTCATCAGCGCCACCTGTATTCACCCACGACCGGAACGCCTGTTACGCTTGTCGGCGTGCACCGAACACCATACCAGCGCGTAAGGAATGTAATACGGTGGCTGGCAGCGTCACATGGCTATTTAGAAGAGCCAGCGCGCTGAGTTCTGGCCGAGGGGAGCTCGGAGGAGTTCTGGAAAGGCGACGTTGAGAGGACAGACGGGGAGGCGCACGAGGAATCGCTCGAGGCGATGTTCTCTCCTCTCCTTGGTCTGTTTCTGTTCTAACCGGGTATCGTCCGGCTTCTTTTTCTTCTCGTTTTTACCCTGCGTACATTTGGCGTCGCGTTTTCCTCGTTTTTCTCCCTTCCCTCCCTTTTTTTCTTCGAGCTCTATTTTCTGCTCAGACTGCGCCCGCGTTCTATTCGCGCTCGCGACCGCCACGTACGGCTCGTGTCTCGCGTACAAGCTCGCGTTTTTCATTTTGAGACGCTCTGGGAGCTCGGTTGCCGCTGTTGGTTACAGCTAACACTTGCAGCAAGTCTGCTGACTGCGATGACTCTGTAAATACACTTAGTTTTTTTTTCTTTTTTTTTATTGAGCGTTTAATGTCATTTGCACCTTCCAAGGATACTGGTGACGGCGGTGAGCCAATCAGTATTTTATCCAGAAGGCAGCAAACCGTGCATGGCACGCGCCAACGATTACTCACTTGGGATGAGACAAATATTTGATAGAATATTCGGGACAGACCTCAGTGTGCACCAAGAAATGTAAATCTGAGAAAAAGTCGACGAGAAACCCCAGTGACCCCACTTCGGTCTTTATGCAGATTTATGAACCTCCGGTGTCTAAGGGTTAAAACCGAAGGAGACCCGGCATCCCCAAGTCCAATCCATCCTAGCCAGGTGTCCTAACCGCAACATTAATTCGTCGGGTGACGCAGGGTGCACAAGCAACGCAATTCCACCCTCAGTTTTTTTAATATCATTCCACCTCGTCCTCCCCCTCCCCTCTGGCTGCCATAACTCTTCCCAACGCGTGTTCCTCGTTCCTGGCGTCGCAGACAACGGGGAATCCGCAGATGCGGCCCGTCCCATCCGCTCGACTGGCTCTGGGGCTCGCCCGAGCTCGCGAAAAGCCAGACCATTGACACTGGCGCGCGGCCCGCCATTGTTGTCGGGCTAATAAAGAAAAATAAAGGCTCCTCTCTTCCTGCAGGATATTAGCTCTTTCCTAGCCAGAGAACGGGCCGCCCCTTCTTACCGACCGAGCAAGGAAACCAGGCCGACGTCCGGTTTCCGCGTTGCTGCTCTCTCCTCCTTCGAAAATCCCCGCGTTGTTTAATCCAACCACCGATCGCAAGGCTTCTTTTTATTATTATTATTTTTTTCTTTTTTTTCTTCGTGCACGGTGAAAGCAAATTACCGGGCTCTCTTCCACTTAGCCGCGTCCCTTTGTGCTCATCGAGGTGCTGCTTCTTCTTTTTCTCTGTTGGCTGGACTGTGCTATGTTCAGGGCTGTCTTCTTGTTGGGGATTATCGTCTGCTTTGGGTGTCTGGTGTGGGGAGTTTGGTTGGTCTTCTGGTATTGTTCTTTGGAGGATGGGTTGCATTTTTTTGAGAGTGGTGATTTTCGAGACTGTGATAGGACTGTGGGGTTTCTTTGTGGTTTGGTGTGGTTAGGTTCAGGTTAGGTTCAGGTTAAGTTCGGATTTAGAATCTCTGGTGCGATGGATGGAGCTGTGGGATAGCACAGAAGGAGGTGGAAAGAAATGGTAGCAGAGAATAAGGATGTTAGGTGAGGATTTGTGAGAAAATCAGATCTGATTAGGATCTCTCTAGTGGCATGTATGGGATAGTTAGGTATTCGCCATTGAAAAATTGATATAAACTCTGTGTTGTGTTGGGATTTATCTGTCGTTCTTTAATGTCTATTTTAGGGATTTTTGGTGATTTTTTGTTAGATGTGTAGATACAGATGTTCCTAGCATTGTGTATTTTTTCTATGATTCAAACTAAATCTATAGTATACCTTACGTTGTAACGATACTCATCCTCTATAATCAATAGACATTGGAATTAAAAATCAGAAACTCAAATTATAAAAATATAACGAGATTAGTTTCAAAGTAAAAGTCCCATAAAATACTAGATCTATTATCCACCTCATATACGATACTCATCAACAATTCAGGATCATAACTTCAAACAAGAAAAATATTAAAAAATTCGCTTCGAAGTAGAAGTCCCATAAGAAGTTAGACCTACGGTATATCTCATGTACGATAATTCTCGCCGTCCATTATCAATAATAATTTCCTTATATCTAGAACCTACCACCATAACCTCAAACAAGAAAAATATTAAAAAATTCATTTGAAAGTGAGTCTAACCAAGCCGACGACAAATTTTCTTGCACGTGCAACGCCTCGTTTACGGAATATATTTCTTCAAGCCGCGAGGGGATGCGCTCGAAAAAAGGTACGAGGTTAGAATGGAGCTTGCAAGAATCCAGACCATCGACACTGCCCTCTCCGCGTCGTTATGGCATGTGGCTAATAAAGAAAAATAAAAGCTTGCTCGTGGATATTAGCTTCTTGCTCTCGCTCTCTTTTTCGTGGTGTTTTTTTTCCCTCATCTCTTTCACTGCGGCAGAAAGAAAGATCAGTGGGACGATTCGCCATGGACGCGACGAAACTGTTCGTTCGTGACGCGGTTTCCAAGGATCCCGAGGAGATGGCGAATTTATGGCTGCCTCTCGTTCGATTTTCCTGAAACATTGATCTCCCTTCCATCGTCGCGAATTGTTTCGCGTCGCTCCCACTCGATTGCATTGAATTGGAATCCCGTGGACCAGGATCCCCTGTTCCCTTTTCTGCTTATGGGATTTCGAAATTGGGCCGAGGGTTTTGGTTGATTTATTTTCCAGGTGACTCGATGAGCAGATTGACAACGAGCTGGTTTCAGTGGAGTTTGGGCAAATTTTTTTTAGAGGTTATGTTCGGATTCTATTAGTGCTTAATCGTTATACCAAGGTATTTTAAAAAATATAAGGAATTTTGAGACCATAGTTTAGCAAGACAAAAGGAAAAACAGAAGTATTTACAAATAAACTGTAGTTAGCATAAATAGAATTTTTAAAGGATTTATGAATAATGTATATTATGTAATTTATTTTTAAATAATTGAAGGTACGAGCAAGGTTGTATATTATTGAATTACCTTGTATAAAATTACTAGATCTCGCGCCATCTATGAAAAAAACTAGATATCTAGGTGACTGTAGAATATTATCACTAGACTGCGGATTTTTATGCATTTATGGAAAACTTAAAGACACAAAAATACATAAATGCACATAATAAACAAAAATATGTAAATAAATCCAAAGTATAGTACTTATTACAATATTTACTGAATAAAAGAATTCCCTGTGTAGCTTATATTTTTTCAAACTACGTTCATTCATATCCACAGCCTAGTTACCTAACACATATAACAGCTATATAATTACCAGATCTCGTATCGTCTTAAAAAAAAACCCTAGACAACAGATAACCTAACTTCTATCCATTCGAACCACCTGATACCCAATGCAGATGTCTGTTCCGATTCTGTTCAACCGAAAGAAGGATCAATGGAACAGTTTTGGCTCACAGGGGCCTTCCCCTAATTGCAACCCGTGGCCGTTTGGAAACAAACATGGCGGACCACATTAATTCCCCGAGACTGTGTTGTTTCTCGCTGTTTCGTGAGGGCAGGCTGGATAAATCGTACAAGCTGGATAAGTATAGGGGTCGGGGCTGATATTAGCTGGACGTTTGCTCAGCCGCCACTCTACTTTTCTGCCATTCCGAGTCGATCAGGACGCCTAACTGCGGAAGCAGTTAGACTCGCGCATAGAGGGCGTTTTTATAAGCAACGTTAACGTCTGCGACGTGTTTCTTGGGAACGGGTAATTAGAAAGCGGAATTCCAAATGTTTCGGATAAATGACGATTGATAATGGCAGAGGGTTAGGGGCATGGTTAATGGAAGTAAATATTAGGTTAGGTTCGGAAAATTAGCAGCGTTTTAGACAGGTGTTGGAATTATTCTGTTGGACATTTAGTGGGATTGAAAGAGAATTGTTTATGAGGAATTTTTGTGGAATAATAACGTATTTAATTCGAGCAAACTAGGATCGAGGAGCTTTCTGAAAAAAGGACCACTACTTTTAATTCCCTAAATTGATTTTCCTCGTCTGCATGCCTCGATAATAAATACTACCCTAACATTGAAATAAAATTTTGAGAATGGTTTCTTAAATATCTGATGATTAATTAAAAACAATCGATTGGAAGAGAGCTTGTAGTGATATGGGACCACTTTTTATAAAATATGAAATTTATATGAATTTAGTGTAAAATGTCTTTGGAACTTATTATTAATGCGTTGGATCATGTCTGACCTGGTTGTTTCTATTTTTACTGTTACAGATTCGAAGATGAAGTGGCCATTAGTACTGACTTGCTTTCTGCTGCCGCATTCGTGCATCCTCGGTGCATCGCATGCCGGTAAGTGGTTATTCTTGCAGTTTCTTATCCTGTAATCGTGGAATAAATTATATCGTCCGCAATCATCTCGTTATTCCGCGTATCGACCGTGTGACAGGCCGATGAATACCTTTCTTGCTACATCGGAGAATAAATTATCAAGCCCCTTCTTAAACTCGACTCTATTATCCCCGAAATAAACTGGGTTTTATCCTGCGAAATTGGCAACCCCTTGTAGAGGAAATTTTAAAAAGTATTTGGAATCTTAGAAATTTTCAACAGAATTTTTATCCAAAAATTTGTATTCTTGAAAACAAAAAATTAAATCTGAGCTATGTAAAATTTTAGAAATTTTGCAGTCCATAAATTTTCAGACTTTAGAAATTTTGCAGTCCATAAATTTTCAGACTTTAGAAATTTTAGAGTTCATAAATTTTCAGATTTTAGAAATTTTAGTATTCATAGATCAGAATTTAAATTATCATAAAAATTCTAAATCTTTGCAACAATCAAAAATTCTTTAAATCACCCATAAAAACATTCCTTCGAGTTATAAAAAACACCAGTGCTCAGAAAAAGATCAAAACCTAAGTAACGATTAACAATTTTTGAAATTCGGATGTCCATAAATATTCCTATTCAAATTCTCGCCAAAAAAAAAAACACGAACATTCCAAACAACACACGTTCTGTTAACGTAGAATTCACTTTTCCCCGATCCATAAATCTCTCCACCCCCGCACCCTCAATAGAAAAACCCGAACAAGACATTCACGAGCGAACACCGACTCGTTAATAAATGTTCTCTACCGCAACAACGATCCTCAAAGGGTTGAACCGGACGATAAAACCAGCGCTACGATTTCCGGCGCTATTATCGCGTCATAAATCAACCCCTCGATCGACAGTCAGCAGGGGTGGGTGCGTGGAGGGGTACAAACAGGGTGGCGCCCTCGGTTTCGCGCAACGAGCCGTGAAAACGGGCATCGAGGCCAGAAAAATAGTCGAATTGGATCCACTTTCCTCTTTCTATTAGCCTGGCCCGCCTGTGGACGGGGCGCAAAAGGCCTTAATCCACCCCTTGCTACATGGAATCTGGCGTGAATAACATTGAGAGAGGTTGGGTTACGATCATCGTGAAAATATGTCGGCCATATCCAGGACCTAATGCACAGCCAACCGTGGCCCATAACCGTGGACCTTTAGGCCTGTTCACATGTAGGCTGCACATGGCCGGATAAATTGCCTTTTCTTCCCTTTTCTTGGTGGAAATGGATACGGTCGAACATGTTGCTTTTATTGTTCTGCTTTCTGGGCAGATTAATCACAGGGTGGTGATTCTAGAAATGGGTTATAGAGGCTAGGTGGAAGGGTTGTAGTAGTAGGGCTTGTATTTGGGTGAGTTTTAGGATTTGGGGTTAGGGCTAGTTTGCAAAAATTTGTTGGATGTTTTCAATATTAATTTTGGTCTATCAAAGTATGATTACTAAGTAATGTACTGAATTATTAAGGGCATGTAATTGGGTGAGGTTTAGGATTTGGAGTTAGGGCTAGCTTTCAAAAATTTGTTGGATGATTTTAATGTCAATTTAGGTCTATCAAAGAATGATTGCTAAGTAATCTACTGAATTGTTAAGGGCATGTAATTGGGTGAGGTTTAAGATTTGGGGTTAAGGCTAGTTTCCAAAAAATTTGTTGGATATTTTTAATGTCAATTTGGGTCTATGAAAGTATGATTGTTAAGTAATGTAATGAATTGTTAAGGGCATATAATTGGGTTAGGTTTAAGATTTGGGGTCAAGGCTAGTTTGCAAAGATCTATTAGATGTTTTTAATTAGGTCTATTAATTCCCTACTAATTCCCTAACCTAACAAAGTGAAGAAAGTAAAGAAGTAACGAAGTGGAACGTAAAATAGGTGTCGATCAGTCAATGGCTCCGTTGGCAGGCATTAAATTGAATGGCAATGTAATGCCCAATTTCTGGCGTCACGTAATATCCTACTATTGTATGTCTAATTTACATATGAATGGACCGTAAAAGAACTATACGGATAAGCTGAAGGCACGTAAATACTTCTCAGGCGTTGCTAACTCGGGTAATAAACAGCTTAAAGGATCGTAATCATTTACTAGATGAAATTGTTCCGAATGGCCGAAATGGTAATCTGCATCTCGATTACGATCTCACTCCGGGACATTATGCACCATTAGGAATATGCTATATCTTCTGGTCGAGCTTGTTATAAATTCCTTAGTGTGGCTTATTACTATCATTAAAAGTGGGTTATTGTAGTTCTGTGCAGGAAACACAGTTCCACGTGAAACTTATCCAGTTGAGTCATTGGTGTCTGTCAATTAATGTTGAATACCGTCTAATCCTCTAGCAGAAGATTAAGTGCTTTTTAATTCCGGGTATTCGTTTCAATTATTCACAATAAATGTTAATCACCATAAATTGAAGGGCAACGTTGGATTGTTCTCTTGGTCTTTGTGAATTTCTTGATTCATTGGCATCGGGAATATTTTTTAGAGTAAATGTTTGACATAAGTTTATAATTTTCTAACAGAAGATCAGATATGTCTTCAATTAAAGTACGTATTGACAGTGTTGATAATAAACTTGATATTCCTGGTTCAAGGCTAGATTCTTCACATTTAAGAATTGTAAGTTTTACATTTCATGTCCACCGTACCAAATTTTTATACGGAGAGTCTCTTGGTGCTAATTAATTAATATATAGACACCAGAGTTTGCAAGCCTATCGCATATCTGTCGCCACCTTTTTGGGTCACAAACTTCATAACCTTTAACTTTATCTAAATCCTGAAATCTCAACTGAACCTTACCTAAATTCCAGAACCCTAACTTAACCTTACCTAAATTCTATTCCCTTAATTCAACCTTATCTAAGCTCTCAAACGCTAACTCAGCCTTGCCTAAATTCTAAAACCCAACTTTAACCTTAAACTCTTAAACCCAATTTATAAAATGGCTCTGTGTAACAGCATCTTCGCACAACTGGTCTGGACCGTTCCTGAACTGTCCAGTTTTTGCCACACTTGAAACCACGTTGACCCAATTCCCAGACCTCAATGTGCCCATCTAATCAACACAATTAACTCCCACATAACATACCGTCAAGTCTAACCAACAAATCCCTCCCATAACTTTAACCACGCTACATCTCACCATTTCTATGCCTCCAAAGTTCCCCCAAATTCTTAAACCTTCCCCTGAACGCGTCTGCACAAAGACAGAGCCCTGGATCGAAACAATTACACCTCCCACGTCCTGGCAGAGTGGTCGATACCCTTTTCGTGCGTGCTGGCACGCGTTCTAGGCCATGTTCCCCAGCCCCTAACACTCGGATCGTCACTTGTCCAACGGTATGCGACCCGTTTGACGTCGTCCAGGCAAATCTTCGTGACAATTCCATGTTCACTGGCCTGGCAACTCGCAACGCGGTCTCCAGACACGCGGACACTGTTCAGGGCCAAAGTGCAGTCACCCTTCTCCCTGTCGCTAGAGGGGCAAAGGAACCGCATCGGAGAACTCGACGAGACTTTCCCCTTTCGACTTAATTGGCGGTTTCGAGACTAACGGCGACTGAAGTGGCGCTTTGGCCACCGTCGCGAACTAAGAAGCTGGAAACTCGTTAACGGAGCTCGCGAAACAATCGATCGTCTTAAAGATCTCGCCAATTTTTTTTTTTTCTTCTTCTTCTTCTGGGCAGCAAGTGGGCGGTGTAGGTCCATGAACGGGTGACTGTTTTCGGAACGATGAATTGGAATTTTAAATTGGGGCCCGAGGTAAATAATTTTTGCGATTTTCCTGTCCGAAGGAATTTATTTTAATTTCCTCCACTTTCGGACGACCAATATTGGTCAATCGATCGATTAATTAAACATTGGCAAGTTTCTGTCCTACTTTCCACGAAGCCGTGTCCCCTTTTAGGGGGGGGGGACCTGCTGGCGATTCAATTTTCTTCCTTTGACGTCACTCTGTCAGTGATAAGATTGGCCAAGAATTTTGCAGGCAACGCGATTGTCATCGACGTGTGAAAAATACGTACGAAGTTTTAAGTGGCTACGAAAGTGGGCTTCGAGGATAGCCAACAAGTCTCCGCATCATTGTTCTCGGACGGCCATTAACAAGTTCGTAGCTTCTTAGCGAGCTTGCAAAGCGATGGCGCTTCAATCGGGGACAGGGAACGTCTGGCTTCTTTCGATGTCGCCAATTAACTCGAAAGTCCCTGGAACGTCAAAAAGTAAACCATTAACGATGCAACGTTCCCTGGAACACTGGTTACTCGGTCTTCTCCCAGCGGAAACTGATCCGTGTTTCTTGTTTGAAACAAGCGTTTCAATTTTCTTTGTTAAGAAGATTTTTCTAGAAAAATTGTAAATACACGTTCGCAACCCTTAAATGGAAATTAGCGAAGGATTATAAGAGTCTTGGAAAAATTATACGAGCAGATATTAAGCGGTACAGTGTGGTGGCCAATAAAATTGCACCGCTTCTGAAGAACACCTTTAAAAAGGAAAAGGTGTCTTAAGGACGGAGAGCACAAACGGTTGACGGTCTCGAAGGCGCGATCCAAGGAACTCGAAACGTCTTACATCGATCTTTCAATCGAAGGGGGAGGTAAGATGGCGCGTAAAAAAGGTTAGCAGCCGACCTGATGTCCCAGGTATTCAGTTCCGTGATCAGCGATTCCCTTTGAGCTGTAGAATTTGATAACTACCTTAATTGGCAGCTTCGGGCCTCGCAGAAGCCGTCTTTGTCGATTGAAGCGGACCGAGGCGGCGACACTTCAGAGAGCGGGCGAGTTCAGCGGATGGAAAGTAAGAAGCTCGAAACTCGTTAATGGCATGGATTCCCGTGGGGCAATGGCGTAAAGACCGTTGTCGGCGACGTGGTTGTGCGATACGATCCTCTTGGAACTAACTGTTGACCTTTTTCCCCTCCGCCCTCCTCGACTACCCCGCTGCCGCTTTATGAGACACGCCGACAAATAATTCGATAGCTGCTTTGGACGATTCCCTGCCGATTGCCGGAGAAATAATTGGGGGATTCCCTGTTTGTGTCTGCTTGCTGTATCTCCAAGCGTTCGCAAGGTGCACTAGCAAAGTCTGTTGAAAGTAGAGTCTCGTTTCTCGTCTCGGTATTTTTGGCTTTTAATTAATTAGTTGGATCCTCATAATACGTATTCTCACATTGTCCAATATTCTCGTCTTGTACAGTATTTTCAAACTGTTCAATACTCTCAAATACTTTTCAACTGTTCAATACACTTAAATTTCCACTGCTCTGAAATTGATGGTCTGTTAGGACTAATTTAAGAGAGGTTATGCTCAGTTATATTTATGATGTCAAATCAATAAACTTTCTTGTTAATATAACTAAGAATCATGATACAACACACGTAAAAAAAAAAGAGAAAAATAACTCTGTGCCATGCAAACAACCAAGTACAATTTTGTCAAATAATTACATAATTTCTGAGGGCGCGCGTGTATCCTCTTCACAGCGAAAGGATTAATGTTCAAAAAAGTGTATACACCTGCTGAAAACAGTGTTTCCATTCGCGGAAGAGTGAGAAACGAGACCTAACCTACGAAACACCATCATTCCCAAGTTACTGTTGATCAACACTTCGCACCTCGCCGACATAAAGTTCTCTTCCCAAGAAGGATCACCTAAAACGTGAGATAGGCCAAACGTCCTGCCGCACGATCGATATCCAGCATCCACGGCTGAAAGAGTCTGCCCGTTGTCTCGAAAAATCAAGATGAAGCCTGCGATGTTGGCTGGCTGGCTGCTTCGCGTTACAATGGAAATTCGTTAGATTTACCTCTGGTTCCCGTAATTTCCTCGCGGGGCCACACGGAGGGCGGAGGGCGAGTATTTGCTTTGAAGCAATCTACACAGGGGAAAAAAGGCGGGGGTGCACGCGCGCTGCCTGATAGAAGTAAGCTTTTTCATCGGAAGAGAACTAATTTTGCGACGATGAAAATGCACGTTTACAGACCGTGGCTCGGCGAGCAGGGAAAGGGCTGGTACCGGAGGGAGAACGCAAGAGAAAGAGAAAAAACGATGGCCCGAAGCGGAACGTTGAATTCGTTCGTCCCTCGTCCCTGGCTCGGGCGGTTTTGTAACTTTCCGACGAAAGTGTGCACCAATTTCCGTGTGTGCAACCCTGGAATTAACGTTACACATGGACGAGCCTGATTTCTCACTGTTTTGGTTAATGGGCTATGAGATAATGTATCATTGGTCCTTTTAGGTTAGGTGCTGGTAAAGGAATCTTCAGATTTTTAACACTTTTTTTTGTTTATTACATTATTAGTAATCAGAATACAATTATGTAAGCTCCTATTCTACCGGAGCCTAACCTAATTTTCTGGGCTAGGTGCTGTTAACAACACCACTTATGGCGCGATGAGAACTCGTCCATTGACGAATTCTGTTTAACCATCTAACAGGTCTGCTGGCCATTGTCTCTTCGGTCTTCTTGTTTCGCTTTGTTGTTCCAGGGGATGCTATTTTTTTCGTAATGTTTTATACTGCTTTTGTGTATTACTTCCTTGACAAGAGAGATATGTAGGTCATCGTGTAGTGTTTGGTTTGACACGTACCAAGGAGCTTCTAACTTTGAGAGCTATCTTCAGCCTCTAAATATAGATGATCGCAGATAAAGGAAACAGTGCGTGACAAATATTTTTTAAACAGTATCTCATGTGTAAATTTCATTGAAATGTTACTTAAATCCCTTGTTAGTTATATCGATGCTAAATTTTCTTAAGCTCATGAACTACAGTGTGGATGAAGACACTGTTTCATTTCCAAAACTTTGATTCGGTGCAGTTTCATAAGTTCAATGAGATGTTCCCATTTACTGGGTGTTTGCGTAGGTTTAAACCTTCGGAACTTGGAACAAAGTGAAGTTTGCTTCATTTTATGAAGCATAATGGTCAATATTGGGATGTAGGTCAGTTCGGGATCATACTGTATTGAAAGTCCTAGACCCCCAGTTTTCATCCATCACAAAATTAGCCTCCAAAAAAAAAAAAATGGGATTAAAAAAGATTCACAAATTAGCCAAAATAAGTGATAATTTCTGGCACCTCGTCTTAAAGCATCCATCAATTGTTTCATTTCGAAAAATCCATCGAGCAGTGCAACTATCTGGAATGAAAAAAAGGGATAGAAAAAACTGCTGGGAAGAAGTAGGGAAGCAGGATTGACGGGGATCGAGCTAAATGGCACGGGAATGGGAGCGTTTTTTACGAGGTTACCAACCGCTCGAGTAGTGGAGTGGCTTTCGCTACGTTTTCGCCACCCTAGCGTTTATGATGGCTCGTTCAAGGCGTCCAACCACGTTGAAGAAAACGTTCGCGCGATAATAAAGCTGGCGCGTGATGCAGTCGAGTTTTCGGGCGAGAACGCACCAGTAAGAGCTTGCCT
Source organism: Ctenoplectra terminalis (assembly GCA_019453375.1). NCBI lineage: Eukaryota > Metazoa > Arthropoda > Insecta > Hymenoptera > Apidae > Ctenoplectra > Ctenoplectra terminalis. Next base: position 20,125 of record SMSQ01000361.1, read on the forward strand.
TTTTTTCCTTCCTTTTTTTTTTCNATGCTAAATTTTCTTAAGCTCATGAACTACAGTGTGGATGAAGACACTGTTTCATTTCCAAAACTTTGATTCGGTGCAGTTTCATAAGTTCAATGAGATGTTCCCATTTACTGGGTGTTTGCGTAGGTTTAAACCTTCGGAACTTGGAACAAAGTGAAGTTTGCTTCATTTTATGAAGCATAATGGTCAATATTGGGATGTAGGTCAGTTCGGGATCATACTGTATTGAAAGTCCTAGACCCCCAGTTTTCATCCATCACAAAATTAGCCTCCAAAAAAAAAAAAATGGGATTAAAAAAGATTCACAAATTAGCCAAAATAAGTGATAATTTCTGGCACCTCGTCTTAAAGCATCCATCAATTGTTTCATTTCGAAAAATCCATCGAGCAGTGCAACTATCTGGAATGAAAAAAAGGGATAGAAAAAACTGCTGGGAAGAAGTAGGGAAGCAGGATTGACGGGGATCGAGCTAAATGGCACGGGAATGGGAGCGTTTTTTACGAGGTTACCAACCGCTCGAGTAGTGGAGTGGCTTTCGCTACGTTTTCGCCACCCTAGCGTTTATGATGGCTCGTTCAAGGCGTCCAACCACGTTGAAGAAAACGTTCGCGCGATAATAAAGCTGGCGCGTGATGCAGTCGAGTTTTCGGGCGAGAACGCACCAGTAAGAGCTTGCCTTTTTTTCCTTCCTTTTTTTTTTCTTTTTTTAACGGTGTACGTCTTTCCTTGCACGAATTAAAAATGTCCGCTATCTTCCTTCCTGAGAGGTTAGCTAGCTGGCTTACGCTATGACGGCGACTGACTTGGCACGCAGGGGCTTCAATTAGATAATTGAAACGCTATGAAGATTTAGTATCCTCCTTTTCTTCCCTCTTTGTACGATCTCCCCTGCTTTTGTTGCCCAAACTGTGCGAATTGAGAGAAACGTTGTCAGATAATGTGTTTATCGTGAGCATCTAGCCTTTGAGACTATAAATTAGAGAATTGACTTGGTAATTTATTATTGTTTTATTGAGGCGATGCTGCTTGATCTTTTTAATCCCTCTGCATTGTTTGAGAACGATACTAAAATGACAAACATTTTTTTATCGCGATTAAATAGCATAAAATGCTGTTCTTCGCAATCAGAGTTTCATATGTTAGGTATTAAACGCCCAATTTATTATATCCCGGGCGAAACCGAGGCAGGGTATGCTAGCTCAGATTAATCCTCTAAAACAGTTCTTCAGAAACTCCTAACAATCCTCTGCGCCATCGTAGCCATCCAAAGATTTTTCCACCCATTTCCAAAAGATCTCTGTATCTTCATTCGCTATCCCTACTCAACATCCCTGAAACAGTTCTCAAGACAAACAATAGAGGGTCTCACGCACGAATAGACTCTATACAGCCCAGTCACCCTGTCACCCTCTCCTTTTCCCGCTCGACCGAGTGTAAAACCAAGAATCAGAGGGTGGACACTAGGAATCGTGGCCACGACCTTCATCCTCGCACCGTTTGGACCCGGTGTTTACGGACCGGGGTCTAGATCATGCCAGACTGGCTCGCATAATTTTACTCGGTTCTCTGAGCTTACACGTGCACGCGTATGGGAGACAAGGTTCAGCCAGGTGAAACTTTCTCCGATTCCACCGACGATAATCGCCGGCCCCCTTGTAATCCCGTATATTTTTATGATTCACGGCCCTCAGAGCACCGCTGCTACCTGCTAATCGGATTTCTTTCGCTCGACGAGACGGGATACCTCGAAGGGAATTAAGAGAGGAGCGTTGGGTTCATGAATGAACAGATTCTGAAGCGATTCTCGCTTGTAGTCCCTACGGTTGAGTTGCCCTGGACTAGGGGGTAATAACTGTCTGGTCATACAGCTTAAAATTTCGGAGACAGACGTGGATAAAAATATACCTGGGTCTCGTTCCTTTCGCCGACGTGTCATTGGTGCTTCGGGGGTTAGGATCAGTGTATACAGTCTGTAACATAAGAACCTGGGCACGATACTTGTGCAGAAATGATTTCTTTTTGTGAAAAAATATTATATCATTTTAAGTCTGTTTTCCGTGGTCACTGAAATTTTTTTTTATATGTCCAGTCTATCGTGAAGCAACCCAACATGTCCTGTCGATGATGTTAAAACAAGAAGTTCAGTGACTTCGAGCCTAACCTCGCTTTCCATGAACCTAACCTCCCAGGAAACTTCAGCATACTCGAATTCTCTCTGAGAAAATCCACGCTCACCTATTCAGCGATCGAAAATTTTCCAATTATCTAAGTAAACGCAGATGGAGCGTCCCTCGCGAGATCGTGGCGTGCAAAATTAATCGGATCGGAGCTGGAACGCTCGTGACGTCGCGCCCGAAGCGGCCCGTGAAATTTTTTGCGCTACCAGGTGGAGAAAAAGAGAGAACCATAGGCGGTGTGCGTTTCTCTGCCGTTTCAGAGAGGGCCACGTGGAGGGTTAATCAGAGTGGAGGTAAACAAGCGGACGACCAGCTCGCCTGGTAATTAGTAAGGTCCGTTAAAGTGGATTCCGACACTGGCGCCGCAAAAAAAGGAGCGGCGCGAGGACGATTAAAAGCCTGCTCGACTTCGCGCTCCCTTTTTCACGTTTCACCCCCCCCCCTCCTGCTCTCTGTAGTCAACTGAACGTTTCCCTCTTTTTGCAATGGCCCTCTGTAGGGCTTCATCTTCGATTCTATTGGCTAAGGTTCAGGGAACCCTTGGAGTTCCAGTTTTCTAGGGATATTTTGGTTTATCGATCAAATATATTCAATTGGGACTGGAATGGTTTGAAAATTGGAGTGATACGATATTTTAGTAAACTTGTACTAAAACCTAACCTGAACCTGACCTGAATTTAGTCTAACCCTTAATTAGTAAGACAGGATTTCAGAAATCTCAATTGCTTTGTATTTAAATATTAAGTTGGGGTTAGGTTCGGGTTAGGTTTTCTTACACTTTTTCCAGTTAAGATTTTTTAATTTTTTATTCAAATAGAGACTCAAATCTTTCCGATAGGTATATTACTATAGGGAGTATTAATCAAATTTGGTTCGCAAGAAAATACTGAAATAAACGAAATTTAAAAATATACAATCAACGTATGAGAGAAAAATTAACAACATCCGCGTAAAAGGAAGCACCGATTTTAAAGGCCAAACAAAGAATCACGAAATTCTCGCCCCTATCAAGTATCAAAAACGGTGGTCCATCATTTGCATTCTCGATTCATCTCAAAATCGTTCCAATTTTTCCCAGCCACGTTACCAGCACCCCTTTCCTCTCTCTTTTTGACGCTGGAGAAATGCGTCCTCGCGGAAAACGAATAATAATAATAACAGCCAGAGAGAGAGAGAGAGAGAGAGAGAGAGAGGGTGAAAAAAAAGAAGAAAAAGATCCGTGTCCAACGAAGCGAAATACCGTGCTGCTGCTGCTGAAGGCTCAGCGTCGACCGAGTTTTTCAGCGGCATTACCGATTTATATTTTACGCCGGATTTACCGTCGGATATGTGCGTTTTTAGTGTATATCCTTGCAACGAGAATGCACCCCGTCAAACGTTCCCTCGCAACCGGGGAAACGTAGAAACGTGGCCCGTATTTTCCACCTTTCTGTTTTTCACCGTTCCCTCCCCACTCTCCCTTTTTGCAGTATCCCTCTTTTCGTTCTCTATGTTCTGTTTCCCTGTGCTTTTTTGCTTTGGTGGAAAGGGTGAAAAGCAGAGGGTTGCATGGGGTGGAAAGTGTTCAGGTGAATGAAGGCGAGGGTGCAAAGATGGTGCGGGTGGTAATCTGGGAATTTTTGGGGAGATTTAGACTTCTCTTAAATTGCATATCTATTTTTTTTTTTTTTATGTAGGTTGACGAAGATTCATTTATTATTATAATTATGGTAAGAGGTTAGGATAGTTCGTGCATGTTTCCAAAATTGTCTATCACATGATCCGAAAATTTGTCGCACACGATGTTCCGATTAGAGAAACCCATGAACCTAATTATCTTTATCCTTCCTCTCAAAGCAGTCACTCCAACCTTCTCAAACTAATCATCCACCCAAGAATAAACAAGAACTTACCCCTAGATGCTCTAATTAAACATCAAACAACCAGCACTATTTCAGTAATTACGTCAACTAACATCCCTCAGCAAAGTCACACCCTTTTCTTAACAGTTTTAGATTAAACATACTTTGCTGTAAGATATAGTCTACCTAACCTCCTAAGTAGTTATACCCATAAACACCATATGGTACACGTTTGCGTATACATTATTCCTTAAAAAGAAAACTAAATTAACTATGGATTTAAATAAATAAAATAATTAGTACTAGTAATAAACCATCTTCATGTGGTTCTGAATGAGACCTATAGTCTTAGCCTTCCCATAAATTTGTCAAATATTTTATTCCGATGGTAACAACCGATTATAAAAATTTTCTATGTGTTCCTTTAAACAATTATACATCAAACAGGCAAACGCACTTTTGCACGCGCGCAATTTCACGTGTAAACCGTGCTGGAACACTGTGTCTGCTGATAGGCGAGGCTGAGATGGCGAGGGAGGGTGAACAGGCGTCCCAGATAGTCGACGCTTTGTATTTGCCCATTAATAGTGAACTACCATCCTGGCTGGGTTGCCTAGTCGGTGCTGAGAAATTAGCGGAGGCGCTAATTGTGTTACGTAACCTAGTTAGCGATGTGTGCACTTGGAAATTTGAAGCGAAGATCCAGCCTTGCACCCTGCCCTCACTGTCGAACGAGCTTTTTCGTCCTAATTAGCTGATCGTCGACGTTCATACTGTTCTTCCCGCTTGGTCCTACCTCTTCTTGATATTTCTTGAGGATCTACTGAATGAAAGTTGGATCACAGCTACCACAGAGGGCGCTCTTGTTCGTTTATTGTTACATTCAGAATTCTAACCTAGAATCGCTACAAAACGTAATTTTTCAATCAAGTGTCTTTTGATCAGGATCTGCATTTCATAGTCACGTTAAAGCATTGTTTAATACTAGAACTACTATTTCTATAAATTTATAATAATGCATTTTAGGGAATTTTCCCTGATTTTTTTGTTAAAAAGTATGCACGAAGAATTGTTACATTTTAATCGCCTGTAGTTCTAGTGTTAACGATATTAAGTTTAATGTATTTGGTCTTAACTGATTATTTAGTTCTAAAATAAGTGAAATATTGTTCCACTTCTTTTTCGTTGTTAATAATTTGTTGAGTTTACAGCGTTGGAAAATTGGATGTAATTTTCACTATTTTCCTCATTCTTGCTCCTTCTCGAAATTTTATACACTGATAAATTTCGAGTGGTTTACCAGTCGAGCAGCATTCATGAATCCTAACCTCTCAGATCGCCGAAGAAGACGAAGCCGCAGTAAATTCCTGGAAGCACGTTTCGCTTTGAAGTGAAACAGGCGGACCATTAAAAACTCTGGAAAAACTTGAATAATTCTTCGGCTCCGAGAGGGACGAATAACTGAGAATTTCGAATTCCAGCGAAAACTGAAACATTAAAAGGTTCCGCCTCTCAAAGGGAGCGATACATTAACAATTCCTGAAGTTCCGTGGAATTCCGCTAGGAATCGATTGAATGTCGCTAACCTGTAAAAAGCTTCAACCGGAAAAAAGGTGGAAAAAGGAAACCTTTAACGAGGGGAAAAATTCTAGTGGACAACTTAATTCGACGAACATAACCTTCTTTGGAGATTTTTATCGCCGGAATGCTTTTAAAAAGGCAGCATAAATATTTGAATACCGGTAGAAAAATAAAGAATAATTTTGTTACATTATTAACTCGGTATCATTTGGAGATACCTTTTGAGCGGATTTCAAGCTCGAATCGTTCCATTCAATGACGTCCAATCTGCGCCCGCGCGCGCGCGGGCCTGACAAATGACTGATAAATGCAGTGTAAACGCCATTCCCCAGGCGCCATAATAAACTTTTCAAATATTAAAAAGCCTTTCGACGCAGACCCATCATCGGATTCGTCGTTAAGCCGCGTAATGGCGAAAAGTATATTATGCTGGCTGAGCGTGGATAAGCCGCGTTACTGTCGGCCAAAACCATCCCGTGAACCGTGAATATAAATAGACATCTGAACACGAACACGCGTGGACTGGTGTATTTTAACGAAAAAGCTTCGTGTCCATTGCTGGTTATTGGAGACGTTCAGTAAAGGAACCATATTTTTGTCTGGATGATCATTGCACATCAGCATGAAGATTGCTAGAAATGGTAGTTTCCTAGAAATGTGGTCGTCTTAGATTTGTGGGTTTAGGTAATGCATAGTTGGCTATAAGTTAGTTCCAGTGTCCAAGTTCCAATGTCCAATGCTGATTGCAGTGCCTAATGTCCAATGCCCACTGGCTAATGCAATGCCTATTGCCTAGTAGCTAATGCAATACTTAATGTCCAGTATATACTTGGTGTCCAGTTACTAATGCAGTGCCTAATTTGTATTGTCCAGTAGCTAATGCAATGCCTAATGTTTATTGCTCAGTGACTACTGTAGTATCTAATGTCTAATGTCTAATGTCTAATGTCCAATAGAGTTCCTAATGTCCAATGTTCAGTGATTAATGCGTAGCCTAATTTTTATTGTCCAGTAGCTAATGCAATGCCTAATGTTTATTGCTGAGTGACTAATCCAATACCTAATGCCTAATGCCCAATAGAGTTCCTAATTTCCAATGTCCAGTGTCCAACACAATGTCTAATATTCAGTGTCTGATGCAAGGTCCAACAGAATGCCTAATATTCAGTGTCCAATGTCATGCATGATGTTCAATGTCTACTGTCCAATGCAATACTTAATGTCCAGTGTCCAGTGACTAATGTAATGCCTAGTATCGAATGTCCAGTGACTAATACAGTGTCTAATTTGTATTGTCCAGTAGCTAATGCAATGCCTAATGTTTATTGCTGAGTGACTAATCCAATACCTAATGTCTAATGCCGAATAGAGTTCCTAATATCCAGTGTCCAGTGTCCAACAGAATGCCCAATACTCAGTGTCTAATGAAATGTCCAACACAATACCTAATATTCAGTCCAATGGAATGTCCAACACAATGCCTAATATTCAATCTCCAATGCAATGCATGATGTCCAATGTCTAGAGCCCAATGCAATGCCTAATGTCCAGTGCCAAATTTCCAGTGTTCAGTGTTTAATGTCTAGTGTTCAGTACTTGTAATACTTAGATTAAAATCAGAACAGATTAAGATCTCCTTCACTGGAATGAACAGGGATTTATAGTTTATAAGTAGGGCATAAGTAACCAGCAAAACTTGTTCAAATAGAAGAAATTAATTGCCACTTCGTGGTAGATTCTTGGATCAGCTTAACCGTAGTTTCGTGACCGTGTAACGCTGCAACACCTAATGACTGCCGCAGCAAAATGGCCGCTAGATAGTAGCAGAAACGCTTCCAAGATACTGTTACTGCTGAAAGCTGAACGGAATTCGTAAGCTCAGGTCGCACTAAAGACACCAATATCGTTCTATTAAACTCAGTAACTTGGCTCGTAAAATTACGAACTGAAACACTCAACGTTACAATTAAATACACTAAACGAATTCCCGATAAATTAGAAAAATTAATTGCGATCGTTTATAAACATCATCAACACTTTAAACGCGATACTTTAATACTCCGCGGAGTCTAGGTAATCTTGCAAACGGTTGAACAATAAGATTCACATTAATAACCAATCCACACCCAACGCTCTACTTCAAATTAAATACCAAAAATCCCCATAAAAAAATACCTAGACCCAGCCGGGCGCCATTAAAGTTCCCCCAGCCAGGAAACCTTAACCTATTCTCGATCAATCGATACGTCGTCTGGTGTGTCGTCAAATGAAAGGGTTAAAAATCCCACGGAACGATGGCTCGACAAGTGCTCTCGGTGCTATAGGCAGCAATAATTGCGTGGCTCTCGGTGAAATCATCAAGGGCAAGTGGAAAGCCGGAATGAATGGAATCCAGGCCGTTTTGTCATCGATAATCCATAAGGCGGAAGGACGATGTGGCGCGGTATCAAGGCGTCATTGAATAGAGGGCGCTGTGAATGGAAAGAGAGCCAAGGAGACCTATTATGCGATTGCTCATTATTGTTTTACGATCCTGGCAAGCCATCCAGCCGTGCAGGCGGTAATAAAATCAAAGTACCACCGATGTTGGGCTTGATTCTTTCAAGGGGGCAGCAGGGGTACCCTATGGAACGGTGGAGTGGGTAATTACACGCTGGCTGGACGTGTTAATTTTAGGCGGAGCTGTTGACTTCTGTCCTCCTTGAACGTTGCCCAGCCAGCTTCTTGCTTTGTCCGCTCGGGGGACACTTTTTGGGGATTCCGGTCGCGACTAGGGTTGATGGTAATTATTCGAAGGCTCGGACGTGTCGGGAAAGACAAGCTTCTGTTCGGTTTTTCGCCGGAGTAATTATTTCTGTCGCGCTGATTAACTGGTCTTATATTTAATCCTAATATCGAAGGTCTCGATACAGTGGCTGCAAAAAATATTTCCTACACCGTTGAATTTATTTCTGCACTTGGGTCCAGTTGGGTTCAGGTATGTTGATTTCACGTGGCTAAAAAAATTCCATGTTCCAGAAATAAAATGTGAAACCGGATAATAAAATATGAACGTGTACAAATACTTTCTGTGTCCACTATACTTTCAGTTCCCTACTATGTTAATTGACTGTAATCGAATTTATTGATTTGTAGTGGCGAAGAAAATTTGTGGATCTTATTCGANGTACTTTCAGTTTCCCACTATGTTAATTGACTGTAATCGAATAGGAAATAATCTTTACTTGGAATTTATTGATTTGTAGTGGCGAAGAAAATTTGTGGATCTTATTCGAAATGGCTGCCATTTGCTTCGATATAAATATTGCAAATGGCGCAGCTGGCGAGTGATCGAAAGCATGTATCATTTCTAGGGATATTTGACCAACTGCTTCTGCCAAAATTTTTGGCCAATTACCATTCTTGTTTCATTTTTGTTTCGTGAATTGCGACAGGATCGCATTGGGAAATTTATGTTTACTCTTGAGAGGGAATGATTGTCAGCGAGAAATTAGTCACAATCAAAGGAATGATTAGTTAAGAGCAGAGTTAGGTTAGGTGGGTTTCTTGTTAGGGAGAAAAATTAGAGGATATCCTGGGGAAGGGATGCCTGGCTAGGTTAAATACGATATTCCCTGGAATTGCTTTCACACGACCGAATTTCGTGTTTTCTCGGAGTTGAAGCTCGAAAACAACTTAAATGGGAGCCGAGAGGGCACTTTATATTCCTTCCCTTTCATAGGGAACAATGTACCTTTCCTGAGAAAGATACCCGTGCCAAATTCTTAAGGAACCAACTAGCGAATTTAGGTAACGTTGCAATTAATTTGCTAAACTTCTTAATCCCTCCAAACTAGGTAGAACGTATCAAAATGTAGTTTCAGTTAAAAACACATATAATTATTAACAGTAGGAATTAGGGGATATTGTAAATAATTTGCAAAGATATTATTCTCTCTCTTTTTACGTATTACATAACCCATTTTTCTGCAGAAATAAATTAAAACTTCTCCTTTTGCAATTTTGAGATCTAACCTAACTCAACGTACAAGATTTTTTATACTGTACATTTTTCTGAGTGTGGAAGGAGAATTCTCTGAGTCCATAAAACTAAGTTTTGAGTAAGTAGTCTTTCACCAAATTTAAAAATTATCTTCGTTCCTTATTTAGTAATTTAAAAATTATCTTCCATCCTTAATTAGTAAGGTTAGGTTTGTAGAATTCCAGGGAACTTTTAAGAAACCCACATTTATTTTACTGTTTCCTTACAAATAAAATCCTTCTTACCAAAACAAAATTAAATTAAATATTCAAATACAGAGTACCATAATAATATAAAAGTATATTTTTTTAAACATCCCCTTGCCACTTAAGGTTTAAAATATTTTATCTCTAAAATTCTATGTTTCCTAACGTAAAAAAAAAAAAAATAGAGTGTCCAAAGAGATTCTTCAGTGTTCGACAGTCTCATTCATCGAGTGGCCAGGTAGACAGGAACAAAGGCGGATTTCCATCGAGCCAGTAAATACAGGGGTCGGAGTCCCGGCGTGGGTGCGTTAAAACTAAAGCCAGACCGGGTATCGGACGAATAAATATTCGGATAGCGGCCTTTATAAGCGGATAAACATCTCGATAACTCTCGTGGCGGATGTACGGGACAACGAGGGCGCGTAGTACGTCTCGACACACAATGGGAAACGCGAATCCTCTTTGGCCTTCTTCGATATCTTCCGATGCAGCTCGAGACCTCTCGATATCCTCTTTTGTGCTTGTTTGGCAGACCGGGCGTGCGGAATGATTCGCTACTCTCGTTGGCCTGATGAAACGTCATGATTGCTTTGCTGCGTGTTTTTCTTCGGCTCGCAGTTCACTTTTCATTCCTACATGAAGGCTGATTCATGTTCTTTTCAATCGTCAAGAGGGCGGTTCAATCTGTACTTATTATATAAAGAGAGAGCCGATTTTTCAGGATCGCGCGAAACTCGAGAACCATCGAACCGATCTTCCTGAAATTTTTAAAAATTATTTCTGAATAGTCTAAGGCGGGTATAAAGTATGTAACATGTTTTAAAAACGCGTTATTAACGTATAAGCGATATGTTAATTTTTTTCTACGGTAATTCGTGAGTAGTAGTACCGCGATGTTGCCACCAGGTGGCGGACCTTCTCGCGCGCTTTTTTGAGGACGTATATCTTGAAAGATGGTTTTAACGAATGTGAATCAGTTATGGTGATATCTTGGGCAAGTTGTGAAAAATTGTGACCGATAGGAATTTTCTTCTTTTTTTTTCTATTTTTAAATTTCCATTGTAGATTCAAAGAGTGATGGTTCAAATGCATGTACTGATCATTTAAGTGAGTTATGGTTGGGTTCGTAGTCCTTAGATATTAAAATATAGAAAGCTATATTTTTTGAACAGTAATTTATTTGAATTTTTTTGACAGAATATTGATTTCAAGTTATTCTTCATAAAAAATGAATAAAAAATGGTGAAGAAATTTTGCCGTGCAGTGTATGGTTTACGAGAAAATCAAGCTCGAAGAGTTAAGAGTGCGGCACTTACGAAATTTCAAAGCCGATTTTCTCAAAAACGAAGCTCCGCCAGGAAAAATGATATTTCGCATATTTTATTTATTATGTGACGTATAATAATTCGCTCTTAAACTTCAGTTTCCAACTTTTTGTATCTTTCTTCCATACACTTTACAGAAAATTCCTTAAAATGTATCATTTTTTATTCATAGAATTTACAAAAAAAAAATTACAAACATTTTTACCGCTACGATAATTCCAATGTTAAATATTTTATTATCATTAAATTCTTATCACAAATTGATGTCAGTCATCAGAAAAATATAAACAATATTCACAAAGAGTGTCGAATTAAAGAATTGAATCTAATTTTTACTGATAACCGTAATATTTTTCGAACAAAAAATTCGAACGATTTTCGCATCGAAATAGAACAATGATTTTTACGAAGCTTCGTGTCTAGCAAACCGCGAAACAAATTCGAGCTCTTTATTTCGCCATCGGTGATCGCGGACGGTTTAATAAAATCCCGTCGAGGAACATTCGAACGTGAAATTAGGCGAGTGGAGGGGGGGAAAAAAATGAGGAGGTATTATGGAACGCAGAAATTCGCGCCTCGTCGATCCGAATTACAGCTTACGGTCGATTTTAACGATCCATCGAAGCAGCTGCGGCAAATCGAGCTTCCTCGTGCCACGGATTCTCCGTTGGCTGCCTGTATCCGAGGGGGATGATTGTTTGAGCACCGAGGGAGGAAAAACGGAAGGGTTGCAGGTGGAGGCTTAAAACTCGCCCCATGGAAGATTGGGGAACTTCTCGTCGCGAGTTTAATTGCGAAAAGTATTTTGCCTAGTTATTTTTTTTTAACCCTGATACGTGAAGTATTTTCAGAATAAAAAATGATCTTTAATTCATGGGAGAAAATTTGTAAACTGACGCTTGATTTCTCGTTTCAAAACGAGAGAAATTATTCTGTATTGATAAATATAATTTCTCCCAACGGAGCTTCATTTTTGAGAAAATCGGCTTCGAAATTTCATGAGTGGTATGAAAAAATTCTTTAACATTTTTTATTCACTTTTGCTCGAAGAATAACCTTCTAATATAATATTTTTAATAATTTTATCTAACAATTTTAAACCGAAGCATAAAGATTCATTTCTCTTGCATTGCATATTCTCCTGCATAAATATTAAACGATCCATTTTAATCGATGACTCAAGTTTTAATTTATTAAAATTCAACAACAAAAGTTCGAAGTAACGTACGAAAAATAAAACTGCGCGAAACTTAAAATTCCAGCAAGATCATAGCAAACGCACCTGAACCTAACCTCAAATTAAGACCAGGACGCTATCCAGCAGCAGTAAACACGCTTCGAATTGGCCGTGGTATCAAGAAACACGATCGAGAGGGAGAAAAGAAACTCAAGAATAGCGAGATTCAAATGGAAAAAGACTGGAATCCGCTCAAAACTGTCGCGTTGCGAAATGGAGGCAATAAAATGGCTGAAAGACGGTGCAAGGAATCCGATGTCCTCCATCGGAGTCACGGAGGGGGCTAAATGAAATAATTTGTCGGAGAACGATTTGTTTGCCGGCACAATAAAACACGTGCAACCGATGAAGATAAAGGAGAAAGGTTCGATTGGCGTCGAGACGCGACTCTTCCCCCTCCGCTCTTCCCTTTTCTACGTGGATGAATGGGACGGGTCTGGAGAGGCGTCCATCGAAATCAGAAGACGAGTGGGTAATCCCGTGCATGGGTCCACGGGAACAGAGAAGTCCTGGAGAATATCGAGAGACGACATCAAAGAGAATTCCACTCAGCATTGTGCATGGCCGTTTGCATTGTACATTTACGTTCGACGAGAGGGGCCTTCAATGGCGGACGCACGTGGGTATACACAACGAAGCGTCGATTATGCGATCGTTTGGATTTCTTTCCGATTACTGGAGATGGTCGATTTATTTATTTTTTTTTTTTTT
>SMSQ01000361.1:39509-58622 GCA_019453375.1 Ctenoplectra terminalis
TTTTTTTTTGTTTCAAAGCAAAGCAAATTAATTTTTTTCTTGAAAAGTTTCTTTCCAAAAGAATGTTTTTAATTTTTATATAATTTTGTGGAACTTAGGAAAGTTTAGAAAGATTGTTTTATGTTTTAATGCATAGTTAGATGGAATAGGTAGTTAAATTATTGTGGTAAATAAAGTTTGTTATAAGATGTGAAGTATGTAAAAAATAGGTTAGGGTCGGTTGAAGGCAAAATGATGTTCGTAATATTTAAATGGAATAGAAGGTTGGGAAAGGAAATATTATAGCAGATGGAAATGAAAATTTATATCGTTGCAAATTTTTATTTCGCTCGAGGTAAACAAATGTTGTAATCACTGGAATGGAAATTTATAACCTTGCAAAAAGCGAAATAATATTACGCACAACAGGAATAGCAAGAATTTATGTTGTTACCAATTTTTATTGTTGCTGGTTTTAATAAACGAACACTGATAATCGATATATGTTTCTTGGAAATCCTGTGGTTTTTTTTTCATAAAAATGTGTTTCCATGAAATTTAATTTAATAAAATAAAGAAATATTGAATCGAAACTTATAAAATGAAGCTTCTTTTTAATTACTTTTTACCATTCTCTACGGAATAAAATTTTTAACGCGGTGGAATAAATATTGTTCTATTTTTCTATATAAAACTAAAAATATATTTTATTCTAAGAGATCTAAAATTCTTTTTATGAATTAAAATTAAATACAAAATTTGGTGACTCTAAAACACTAAGGATTTCATTATGCTAATAATTTTTTGGTTAGGCTCAGATTATCCTCACTTTGAGAAATAAAAATGTTAGAATCCATTAATATTATACAAATATTTATTGGTTAGGTTCGGGTTATGTTCATTCCAAAAATATGAGTTAATAAATTCAACACTCTTAGGCTTCCTTTAACATCCTAATTCCCTAAATTTCTTTGGTTAGGTTCAAATTAGGTTCATTCCAGAAGTATAAAATTTTGTTGCGCCAACATACTCTAAGGCTTCCATTAATATTATAACCACCAAATATTTTCTGGTTATGTTCAGCCTAAATTCATTCCAGAACTGTAAAATTCCCTAAGGCTTCCATTAATAATTATAAAACTCGAGAAATTTTTTCGGGTTTACTACTGCAAATCGTGCTGCAAACACCATTCGACGACTTGATGCCTCGTCGAAGTATGCGAATGGGTGAAAATTTATATTCTCGTCGGTTTGGAGGCTCGCTGAAAATACGAGACGACTGCAAGAATATCCAGCCCCTGAATTATGAGCTGAATCCGGTGGAACTTCTCGAAAAGTTTTCAGCGAGCCCGGGCCACACTTTCCTGCTGTTTTCAAATTGGCCGTGCCACTTCCGTCTTATAAATAGCCCGCTTCCTTCGCGAACTTTTGTGTCTCACCGTGGATCGCTTTCGACGCTATTTTCACGATGTCGTTCCTGTTCCCCTCGTTTATTTTCCGTGGCGACTATCTCGAAGGATCGTGAATTTTTGACGATATTGGTTCTTTCGCGTATTTTTTTAAATCGGTCACATTTCACGGTTAATTATCTATTAATATTTTCTTTTTTTTTTTAATTGAAAAGAGGTTAGGTTCAGTTAGAGACCAACTTGGACTTTTTGTGGTTAATTATTTACACACGATTATTAATTATTAGTTATTTGCTCTATCGGGCTTAACGAAAAAGATTGAAGGGGAATCAAACTGGTTTTCATATTTGATTTCCTTTTACCGATGGCAGGGCTTATCGTTATAAATTTTTCGTTGGTTCGACGTCGACGTACAAATTGATGATTATTTTATGTATCTGGAAGTTACACGATGACAAATATTTTTTCGAACATTTTTATATGTTTGCGTTGGACAGCTATTGCACCGCGAGAATAGTGAGGTATATACGACTGAGAGATATTTTTTGTTATTTATGTGCTGTGGTTTTTCATACCAAGTGTCAAAAAGTTATTATTTCTGCATTTTTCGCTCTCATCTTAAATTGGAAAAGGAAAACACAATATTTAATACCTACCTATGAAGAAAGAAGAAAAAATTAATTTAAAGATTTCATACTTCTGCTTCACCATAATTTAGAACAAAAAATATTCATCAACTTCTTTTCAATTTTCCTAGAAAATTAATTTATCTGACGTAACAGGCGCTAAACTTAAACTGAATCTACAAAATTAATCCTAATGCTGTCTCCAGTATTGCATTGAATAATTAAGCAGAGGTTAAACTACATCAAACTACCTCAACATAACCTCACAACCATTTCCACTCCCATATAACCTAACCACGCATAGTTATCTCTCATCTAAGTATTTATAATTAATTTACGGCAAAAAAGAAAGAAGAAGCAACAAATTGTAACCGATCTAAACCAACTCTGAAAAACGAAATCAAAACTGCCTCGACATAACCTCACAGCCATTCATACCACCCATATAACCATCACACATAGTTATCCCTCCACCATGTAAGATGGATGACGTGACAGACACGTTATCCCGTGGACCAGCGAATTTTCAACGTGGCTGGCAGCGGCGCGTAAATAGAACGCGATATTTTGCAGCATGAAACAATAACGAGCCAGCGTGGCCACAATGTGTGTGCACCGTTGTTCCGTGATATCGCGTCTGCCTGGCAGACACCATCGGCCTGCACTCTCCGCCACCCCCGATTCTTTTTTTTTTTTTTTTTCACCGTTTTGTCTTCCCAGCGGCTGTCTGCTCGACGAAAATCGCGAAAATTCTGAAGCGTGATTTGCATTTTCCCGAGCATCGATGGGAATCGTCTCTCTGCCGTTTCTCGTTTTCCCTTATCGAGGCTAACAACTAGTGGACACGATGTTATACACTCTTCGAAGGCTGGAACTGGATTTTTGGTTATTTTTCGAGGTTAGGTTTGGAAATATAGTCGGTGGGTTTAGGTTAAGTTGTTGATACTAAGTCAGAAGGTTATTAATTTTGCATTTTGCAGATTCACGTTTAGTTAGAAGAGCTAAATATTTTTTATTACACTTTTTATTACACTTACAATATTTAATACTTAGAGATAGTGTTTAAAAAAATATTTGACATTTATTTATTTTTTTATCTGCAATCATCCATGTTTAAAAGGTGAAAAGAGCCTTCAGAATTAGGAATGAAAGATATATTTTTAGAGCCCTGAAAATGTCACCAGAAATTATATTTGTAAAAAAATTGTCGAACCTTTCACAGCCTTTCAATTTCAAAATTGATTTATCGAGCAATCAATCAAAAGCCACTGTAACAAAATTCTTCCTAAAATACTGTTACCTTAGGACATATTTCTGATCCAATAAATCTGGTGATTTTTTCACGAAACGTATGCTTCGAGTTAATTTAAGATTGAATTAGAGGAATAAAAATTAATATATGTTTTAATGATGTCGATCTGTTAAAAACACAAGCTGGCCCGCTGTGATGCGAAGTAAAACGGCTGTTCAATTATTGCTACGGCCCTGATGTTGTGTTTCGAGGATTCGTGCTGAACGGGAATAGCTCTCGGCTCGCAATTTGTAATCCCGGCTTTCGTGTCATGTAAACGTTTGAACGGACATCGAGGCAGGCACGGCTTGTTACATGCATATTCTGGACGAAAAGCCCGCCGTTTCTGCTTCTGAATCGACTGTGTTTCGAAGTGTTGGAGATGCGGGATCGAAAAGAACTGCTTTTTTACAATAAATAAATTATATTGAGATAAGAGGAGGAACCAAATACCAAGAATCAAGACCCAAGAAAAGTTCTAAATACCAAGAACCAAGACCCAAGACCCAAGACCAAAGTCTAAATACCAAGAATCAAGACCCAAGAATAAAGTATTAAATACCAAGAATAAAGTACTAAATACCAAGAACCAAGACCCAAGAATAAAGTATTAAATACCAAGAATCAAGACCCAAGAACAAAGTACTAAATACCAAGAACCAAGACCCAAGAATAAAGTATTAAATACCAAGAATCAAGACCCAAGAACAAAGTACTAAATACCAAGAACCAAAACCTAAGAACAAAGTACTAAATACCAAGAACCAAGACCCAAGAATAAAGTATTAAATACCAAGAATCAAGACCCAAGAACAAAGTACTAAATACCAAGAATCAAAACCTAAGAACAAAGTATTAAATACCAAGAACAAAGTGCTAAATATCAAGAACCAAGTACCAAACATTCCAAGTATGAAATATACCAAGTACCAAAATACACTAAGTATCAATGTACCATACCAGGTTACAAGTTATTCAATGAACCTAACCTAACAAATCTTTCTAATAGTAACCTTAAAGTCGGTAGATGCTCTCATTCTTTCGCCATCCTAATACTTTTCTGCTGACCCAAATCTGGTCTCCCATTAAGCCGAAAAGCTTATCCCCATGTTCCCCCTCCTTCAAACACGGGCTGTCGTTTTTCGCGGTTAATAATTCAGCCGGACGTCCGGATGCTAGTGGCGAGATACAAAGAAAGAAGGTAACTTATGGCGGCGGTTAACGAGCCGAAGAAGAAGAAGCGGCGGATTCAAAGAACACCGAAAGAAAAAAGAGAGAAAAGGGGAAGGGGCTCGAAAGATGGGACAAAATCACAAGGACCAAGATTTCTGCTTGGCCTGGGTAGTCCCATGAATAATTTTCGTCCCCGAGGGAAAATAATTTAGGAGTCTGGGGGCTACTGGACTGGTGTCCGGTTTTGTCTCTGCGCTTCCTGAAAAAGACTAGCTACTTTGTCTGAAATTTCAACCAATTTTGAGCATCATGTTTGGATTCAGTAGCTGAAAATGTTCAAACTTAAACAGTAAATCACTTCCTACCCACGTATTCTCCTTATTAAAAAAAAATCCAATGAATATAATTTCTCGTTTAACTTTATGTTGAAGGTAAACAAAATCAGAACTTCGATTGACTTTAAAGTCCTCAAACCTAATTTACAGATAACTCTTAACAAGTACAAGTTACCTTAAATAGAATGTTTGCACCTAATTATTAAAAACCATATGAAATAAATTTTTTCCGATCTCGCTTCCAATTATCCAATAATTTTATTCGCCTGGCTCACACATCCCTTACAAAATTTCTATAATCCCGTTCCGATCTATTTTCCAAGAACCGCTCGGTCCGTTCTTAGAACAGGCTGCCCCACCCTTCTGTCTGACCACTTTCGACCTCATACCACTTGATTCCACTTCACGGGCAGCGCTTTCACACGGCACGTGTGGCAGGGTAAATCTATTCACCTGTATCCATCGATCGACCCTGCCAGCCCTCTGATCCGTGATCCGTGTGCACTTTATCGTCAAGTGTCGTGTGTCCTCTGCGACACGTGCTGAACGCACGCGTGCACGCGCGGATTTTCACACCCGCTTCCTCGTTCGATATATCGTCGACGTCACTTGAAAGGTGTGAAAGAACCTGTGCTGTTGATGGAGGAAGTTTGGTAGCATTGCAGAGTGGTGACCAAACTCAAGCTTACCTCAAACTTTTTTTTTTACGTGATGGAAATCTTCAAAAGGCACCTCGGTCCCTTGGACGGGAGACCGAGCTAGCGTGGGATTTTTACTCACTGAAATCTCTATGGCGACATGCCTCTGGCGCTTCGGGGGAGCCATGGAAACTGTTACCGATATATTGGGTGCTCCCCGGGATCACTTGATCTCCCCACCATGCTTCTTGGGCATGGTGAAGTTGTGGGACCATACTATCGTAAGGGACCACACGGTAAAAGGCTCGTGTAGCACTGAAAACAATAGACACCACGAGGGGCTGGCACAGCAGGAGGCTAAAAGTCAAAAGAGGGTGATGCAGCGTTCTGACGAATGCCACCCACAAACAGGCGAAACAATGAGTCCAAAGTCGCGCGTTAATTGTTCTTAAGTTACCGGCGATAAATTCATTAGGTTAGAGTGGCCCTGGTAATTGTGTTATCGTGTTTTTCACCCCGTGGCCCATAGGCCGAGCCTGTTCACCCCTTCCTATCCCCTCTGTCGCGATTTTTCTTCTCCTTTTGAGCACCCCGGATCCCCCATTCAACGCGTATTTACGGCAGACGTCAGTGCAACCTGGCTATCTGGCCGAGTCCCCTTGAATGTGCGCCTTAAGAGGGAAATTAAATTCATTCTATTTATTCATTCGACCAGCCACGGAACGAAAACTCGTCGCTGGAGTGGGCTGGGTGGGGAGGTTGGGAAGAACTGGTTGTAAGGCGGACGTCTGTCGTGACGCAGCCTCGGATGAAAGCTGTCCCGGTTCTTTTAAACTATTAGCGAGGATGACACGAGCGGAATGAAATTTTGAACGAAGGCTTCGGAGGATCCCTCGCCTCGATTCCGTCGATCGCTTGACGTGTGTTCGCCGAAAAGATCTTGTAGGGACAAGTTGGACGGTTCGGGTTAGGTTCGGCATGTTGGGGTTATGCTCGTCGTATGTGGCAAGATGCATCGTTGTTTCTGTGGGCGACGTGCAAGGGTTTATAAGATACGGTTAGGATGTTTATTTTAGTACTGATTTATGGTGGAGTATGCAATTTTTGCTTTAGTATCCTGTCTTGAGGAATTTTTCAGGGAGACAGGAATTTTGGGTTAGGTTTGCCTATGTCTTAATTAAATATGGATAAATGGAGAAATTTAATTTGTTTGTTGAGGAATAAATTGTTTGTCGTGGCGTTTTTCTTTTTAATTGTTTCTTTATTTTTTATTCAACCTTTAAGTGGTAATGTCGAATTTATGGAACAGTATTTTTTTGCAAATACAATTTTGTTGGCAGTACTTGTATTAGAATACTTATTAAAAAGATTTGAATCCTTTTATCCTCAAATGAATTTGAAAATTTAATTTTTAAGTAGAAAACAGTAGGATATGCCAGACGCCAGTGTATTAGTTAAGAGTTAGAAAGAATTATTTGTATAATTAATAACCTAACTTTGAAATATTTCAATACTGTATAAATCTTTAAAAACGATTAAACAAGATTCCCATAATTCGTATTTTTATTATTTTATATAATTTTTAGTGTGCACGTGTAAAAATGAAAAAAGAACAAAGGATAGTACTAAACCTAAAATCCTCTAATATTTCATAACCAAAAAATCAGAAGAAAGTCAAGTAGTTACGTCACTGTCTTCGACCAGCGTAGACTAGAGTGAACTTCAGAGGTACAAGCGTATACAAGATTCAGCCCCATCTGTTATTTACGTGACTTGAGTTCAATATAACTCTGTTAGATTAGTTTGTGATGGTGGTGGTATGGTTTCAATACTATAGTCAAGACGACGCGAATTTCGATATTCATTGATACAGTAAAACATATAGAAAACATTTTTATTTGCAGGTTTTACATATTCTGATATAATTAATAATTATATATAACAATAATAATGAAGTTATGAATTTATTCCTTCAAAGTTAATGGAATTATTTCACGTTTTTGTGAAAATTAAACTTAATAGGTATATTAAGTTCTACAAAAATATAAAATATTACTTTGTTTTTACTTTCGATTGTGAGTAATACATTACATAAAGCAGAGAAATTATTCCGGTCGTAAAAATTGTCTCTACCATCTTAAAGACTGTTAATGGATAACCTTAATCATTGCATAATACGATCCGTAACGAACCTAACCTCATTCCCAATTTTTCCAAGCACGAAACCTTTCAGCACTGCTTCGTCTTACTGTGAAATAAAAGCGTACCTCTTCCTCGCATATATATTTTACACGGACCACATCCCAATTTCGAGTCATTTTCAAGTAAAAAAGAGTCAGGAAACCTCAGTGACACAAAACACTCGTTGAATTCCGTCAGAACGAAGCTCTTTCATCGCAATCTCGGCAAACACACGGACTCTTCCAACCGAGTGGTCCAACAAAAGCCAAACCTGATCATCTTTTAAACATGGCCGCTGAAAGGAGGACAGATGTCGCCTCTGATCCTCCTTTGGCCACCTTAATTGCTGGTGAATCTTTTAATCCTTGCTGCCTTTCCAACGAACGCGTGTCATCGCTGAAAGTCCCGTGTCCAATTACCTCGTTACACGTCTACCAACATCTGAGCGTTGAAGAGTGTCGAATTATAAGCCTCATCGAGTTAGAAGAGACAGGCCTGCTTTTTGGCCTACTTTCGCCGTTCTCGGGAAACGGTTTCATTAAAATCAGCCATGAAAGAATCCGCTCGAACAATAATGTCACGAGAATGAAAGACAGGTGGCCGGATCTGAAAACCCCGCAAATTTCATTTAGTGATAATTATGATCAGACTCTGGGGATTTTAAGCTGAACCAAAGTTTTGATGGATGCTAACTATGGCTGTGGTTTTTTGTTAGCCACTTCTGAGAGACGTTTGAAAGATTTTTTATTATCTTAGGGAGAAGATTGTCAATTTTGACGAGGAAGATATTCAATTATTTGTTATATAATTAAAAAAAAGAATTTTAGGTTATCGTTCCTCTTTTTTTAGAGATTGGTTTATTGGTTATATAGATAAACAAGTAAATTTTAATTTATAACAGTTGAAATCAGGTTATTGTTTTTCTTTCTTTTTTATTGAAGAATATTAAAAGGATCGGTTAACAAAATCCTGACATATTGAAGCTAATTAAATTTAATCACACCTGAAGAGATCGGTTTATCGGTTATACGGTTAAAGAAGAAAATTCTAGGTTATACCAGTTAAAATTAGGTTATTATTTTTTCTTTTTTTTACATTCCAAAATATTTAAAGGGTCAGTTAAAAAAAAACCTGAAATATCGAAGCCAATTCAGTTCAATCACACTTGAAGAGATCGGTTTATTGGTTATACGGTTTAAAAAAAGGAATTTTAAGTCGTCGCTTTTTTCTACCGGACAGTGTTAAAAGAGTAACTTGTAAAAATCCTGAAACATTTTAATTAATCTAATTTAGTTTCACCCGACCAACAGAAAAAAGAAAAAAAAAAATTCAATCATGACAGATCGCTTGAAACCATTAAAAATCGAGCTCTCTTACGTATCGACTCTCTGGAAGCTGACTGAAATATGATTTATCCGAGCCGTCTGACTTCTATTGTTAGTCGGATATAGGCGATGACAGCGTTATTTTCTCTGGCAACGTTGCTCTCGAATCGACTGCCGGACACACTGGGTGTCCAAGGGTGAGGGGTTGAAATTGGTAGAAAGGAGCGTAATTTCCTGAGGGGCACAAGGAAATACGAGCTTCCGGTGTTCCTCTTTCCGTCGTTTATCGACAGTCACTCGGACAATATTTTATCGAGAAAATATCGCCACCCGTTAAATATGTTTACCCGTTATTGATACACGCTGAAATCGCTGCCAGCATACTTTTTTCCTCCTGCCTCTCAATCCTTGTCTCCCATTTTCTCCTGTCATTTGTAGTTGCTTTTTATTTTTTTAATTTAATGAAACCGAGGGGTTGGTATCGTTTATTGGACCAGAATCACTAACAAAGGGAACAAACGAAGCGTGACTCTCCGATTTTGACGAAACTTTGCAGATCGATAAAGACTCTAAATATGTACATCGTTGTTCAATATTAGGTGTAGACGCTAAATAGTTCGCGAGATATTTGACAATTTCGAAGCACCATAAGAAGCCTTTAATCTCTGTGATCAACCTAGATACTCCAACAAATTTTGTATTAATTAAGCAGCTTTTTGTTCCCTCGAATCCCCATGAAAACTACTTTCCTAACCTGTTTTGACCAAACACTTGTTCCCCGGTTTTGATGCACCATAAGAAGTCTCGAATTTGTACGATAGTTTAACCTAGATGCTATAATAAATTTCATAGCAATTAAGCAGCTTTTTGTTTATCCCAAACTCCATGAAAGCTGCGGACCTAACCTATTTAGACCAAACGCACGCTTCAATTTGAGGCGCCGTAAGAAATGGTGAAATTGTGTGTCGTATTAATGAATTTACCATGAGCGTTGTTAATAAAGCGATAAAATTTAATGAACCCCAACTGATCAGAGCCAAGATAGACCAGTTTCGGTGTGGCCAGACGTCTGTCGACGGTAGACTCAGTGCCAGCGAATTTAGCCACCATTAAAGCCTGTAATGCGACGTAATTGTCGTACATACAAGCTGCTGAACGTCGCGAAACAGCAAGAGGGGCGTGTTGCGTACGCGGAAATTGCGTACGAGCTGTCATTGGCACGCCACTGCACCAGCGATATCCAATTAATTTGCTGGCATTATTAAAATTAAAAGCCCACGTATCATGTCGACGTAGTCGTGTGAAAGGGGCTTTATTCGGCCGTTGTCTCCTACCTTTTTTGACTCCTTGATGAAACCGTGGCATCAAAATTGGATTGGTTTGAATATTAGGTTATGATTGGCAACCTTTGCTTAATATTTAAAAATTTTAGAGAATTTTCGTCAGAGAATAATAATAGTCTTTCGATTAAATGTGTATAAGTTTTGGGTTAGGATCAGAGCGATAGGTGCTTATTGGATAACAGTTTTCGGGATTTTTATAATGGAGATATTTTTAATTTGAATTAGAATTATTGAAGTTAGACTTGCTTAATTCTGGTGTTCCCTTTAATTGTTGCAATTTGCAATTTATAGGTTGTACGTTAGGATTAATAAAATAGGTATTTGTTAAATAACAGTCTTTGGGATGTTGAAGGTTTTTAAATTTTTATTTTAATTATTGAGGTTAGACTGAGTTAAATCTAGTGTTTTATTTAGTGGTCGCAGTTCATAAATACAAATTTTAATTATTCTGCGTTTCACTGGACTCTATCTATTCGATGCTATCAAATTCGCCAATAAACGAACAAAGGCTGACGCCGGGACGCTGAAAAATTAATTAAACCATCGAAACATGGCCGATTAAATTTCACAATATTTAAATCTGTACAAATATAAACAGCATTTTGAACGAGGGAAAAAAAAGGATCAAAAGAGAGAATATCAGTCAGAATAGTGTCGTCCATTAGCTATCCATTAAACAAAATGGTGGATCACCACCGTAGCCATTTTACTTCACACATGATGCAAATATTGAATAAATTTTTTCCAGTTAAAATTCGATTAGTATTATCTTCGTATCGCTGCTTGACGTTGATAGTGGCACAAGTCAAAAAATCTCCAATTTGCTTTTATTAAATACAAGGCACTCTATTTATTCTATTCAGAATTTTAAAAAATGCAAAATTTTAAAATCCTCTCGCCTAAAATTCACATTTTTTAAAATACCAAATACAGGTCTTATTGATTAATCATTATAGTTTTCGGTAAAATAAAAATATATTACAGACTTATTAAAATAATAACATCAAAACAATATTATTTACTAATAACAGTTCCATTCGTTTCATAATTTAAAGTAGAAAAAAAATCGATAAAAAGTTCCTGACCACAAATCCCTAGGAAACCTCAAACCTAAAGTCCCTATCTCCGAGAAAACAATGTCTACAAGGTTCCAACTAATTTCCAACTAAGCGCACAGTCTTTTAAAGACCCCAACTCGCCCAGCTCATCGATTAGAAGACTTCGCAGCATCCTTTTAACAAAATTGAAAAGTCCTTGGCTCATCTATCAAACCGTAAGACTTTCGATCCCATTTTTATCGTTGGAGAACAGTCTTCCAGTGATTTCTTTTCGATACACACACACACACACACACACACACAAATATACAGACGAGTGTGTATAAGTGTTGTAAAACAGAGCGGAGCGAGCGATAATTTGCATGCATTTATGATTCACAAGGCTGGTACAGGCCAGCAATCCGGAAATCTTTTGAAACGTCAACCATAGGGAGGGGATCCGGAAATCTTGACGCGAAACCGTTCGCGAAATAGAGATGTCAGCCCTCATAAATGGTCGCATTTACATGTGACCTGGATCCGTGGCTCTCACGTGCGCCGCGACCGGTTCTGGTCGACTGCAAAGAAAAAGGAATGTGCAAATGGCGGCGTGGAAAAAAGGATGCCTGATGGAGTGGCACTAAAGACGTGGCTCGAACGCGTACATAACCTCACCGTGGAAAGTTGGTGCCGACAGGCGTTAAGCTTTGTTGCAATAATGAACTTATTAACCATCGTACGCTTCCATTTTCTGTTTCTAAATATTATCAAATATTTGATTTCTCGTAGACTGTATCGCAATTTTATATATTTAAAGTACGAAAGTTGAGAGTAAAAAACAACTTGAAATTTTCTCTGAGATACTGATATGGTAAGTGAAAAATTAACCTCGTTTGTGTAACTGTTTCTGAGGAGCGTATAAGGGTTAGTCTCTGTGAGTCTCTTTATGGGATGATTCCTGAGATGATTTCAATCTTGGTTAACGAATTATTAACGAAAAACACTGGCCAATCAGAGAGCGAGTAGGGTAGCTTGCCGTTAGCGGAAGCGTTGGCTCTGTGTCGTGCTTGTGCTTTAATGAACAAGTCAGAATGTGTCGAAGCAATCCGGTTTATTTGTTTCACACGAATAATAATTCACTGGTTTATTCGATATAGCTTTTGTTCAATACTTTCTTTGTTCTTTTTCTTATTTTACATTGTTGCTCTCTGTTGATTCCATAAAACTTTTTTTATTGAGAGGTTAGGTTTTTTAAGCCTCTGTGGTGCCATATATTTTAGAGGTTATATACTCGTCTATCTATATTTTAAAAATTCGAATGAAAAGTGTAGCAGTAAAAATTGCATTTGTGGAGATTAAAAATGAAAAAAGAAATTGTAATTCCTTCTAAATTTTTTTTCCTACGAAATGAATAAAATTCTCGTTATAAAGGATTGAACATATGTCTCAAGGTATTATCTGTATTAAAAAAAATTGCGGATCTCCTTTGTTTGAATTTTACCAATCATTTTATGAAAGAATGTGAATTTTATTCAACAACGAGAAATTAAGATTAATTGTAATAAATTATTTTATCGCGACGTAGAATTTCTTTTATGATTTCTTTATATTTAACCTACGTAAATTTCCATTCAGAATCAATCCTCTGCGCGTTCATTTTCATCTAATAATGACTTCATCCCCACCTCTCTGCACGCATCGGATTAAATCGAATCGCGACCAAATAAATGGAATTAAATGCGACTAGGGAACGCAAGCCTTTTATACCGCGTACAGTGGTTATTTACTTTGTCGTGTGCATTTCAAAATTACATTTTGTAAATGCGTCAAAACATACGAATCACCGATCCATAAACAGCATGATAATTAAACAGGAAACAGCCAATTCGAAATTTCGTTTGCGTGGCCACGATGTTCGAGCCCTCGAAACATTCTCCAATTTGTTTTCACGGTGTTCAACCGAATTCCAGGCATTTATTTTTACGGTGAAAGGAATTTTTAAAAAACTCTTTGTCAATAGAAGAAAATTTTCTAATCGAAACTTTCACAATTTTAATTCTTATTATCTAAAACAGGATAATTTCTGTTCAAGTAAATTTGAAAAATATAGCAGATAGCGGAGTTTCGGTCCTTCTCCCTAGATTTCTAATTTTTCTTTTCTTCTAGAAGACTTGAAGATGTCTGAATTTTTTCAGATTTTTTTTAAGACTTTAAATTAATAAAAAAATATGTCAAACATAAATGACTCTGGATCACAATTTGATGGTACTGAAAAAAGGTTTACAAGGGTTAATCGTGTGTAAATTTTAACATATTTAGTAAAATATTTGAGGAAAAAGAAGTATCATAACCTATATTCTGCGCCATAAAAAAAGAAGCATCGTCCTAACCTCTAAACCTACATCCCAGAGCAATAAATAAAATAGAAGTCCAATATTCTTATATTCGAACGTTCCCATTTAATCCCCTAGGACACCCTGATGTTTTTGCCCCCTGCGTTGCCCTATACATCATCATTAGACTCACCCATGCTCGCAGGGGTGCACGCAAATCGCCTGAAAGTAGAATCAAAATTTCATGATTGACTCTGCTCCTGTTTTCGGCCACGTAAACGCGTATTGCTTACGTTTCTGAGCCATTTGTTACGTGTCACTTTGTATATAGGGTCCTGGAGTTACATGGGGATCAACTGATCGCTTCCATTATCTTCTTTTGTGATCCAAAGAAAGTGGAAGTGTAGGTTAGAAATGATTGTCAGGATTGGACAGGATTAGGTTAGGAGAAACGACCAATTACAATTGGATCTGCTTCTGAAAAGTGAAATATATATTTAGATTACGACAGTAAAAATTCTCGTTTTGCGTTAATAAATTTTTTACAACTTTAAATTTTAATTATAGTATACAGAAAAAAATTGTAGAATAATATTATTATATTTAGATATCTTTGTGAATATGTTAGGTAACTAGAATGTTGAAATTAAAATAGATAGGATGACAATTAGTGGACTTTTTAACTTTTGGAAAATTGTACAAAATTATAACTTTAGGATAACGATATTAATTGATAAATATTGGTTTTCTTTTAATACTAAAATACACGAAAGAAGATATTATAATATTGTTATTACAGTTTCCTTCTAGACCCAAAAGTTCACTAAAAATTAGACAGAATCAACCAGCTATCTTGAATTTGTTAACAACAATAATAGCCGGCCTATAAATTAAACCCAAAAACGACTTAAAAAATCATAACCTCCAGAAAATTTGAAGCCAAAAATCTTAGTTCGCTGCAATTTAATTAACCTAACCCAAATATAATTTGAAACCTCCTCTAAATGCTTTTAAAAGAACTTAAAAAAGTTTAACCTCCAAAGAATCTGAAGCCAAAAATCTTGGCTCCAATTTAATCAAACAACGGAAAAAAAAATAAAAATAAAAATGTTACAGCCCCTCGAACACCCAGAAGAGGAGTAGTATCTAAAAGCACCTTCACCATCTCCCGCCCAGTCCAGCCAATCCCTGTCTCCCATCCTCCCGGCTTCTCTCTACACCATCTCCGCGCTAAAAACCAGTTCCATCGAGTATCAATCGGAAGCCGGGCAAATGGACATCGATCGTGCACCGTGTTCGAATCGGTGTCCTCGACGGGAGGCAGAACGCGTTCACTTTCGTCCATCAATCGAGTAATGCGCTTTTTTCATAAGCGAACCAACAGAACGGGGGATCAGGCCACGTACGCTGCGCGCATGCGCTCCACCATTTTACGGGGACCGCCGGGGATTAACCGTGCGTTTACCCGTTATCCTGTAAACTTGATTAAGGCGATTGCCAGGCCGAGTTCGTTACCAGGATCGAACGATTTGCGTGACTCGACCATCGGTCCGAGCTCTGGCTGCTCGTTATTGCGGCCGGATCGATCGATCGTTCGATTTGCGGTTAGGCCAATGCGGTGGACGGCGAAAACTGGGCGAAAAAACCGGCTGAAACTAATCGCGACCCATTAAGCGATCGAATGGACACTGGGATCGGTTCGTTTACTGGTTGGAAGACGAATGCTGGCTGGGCTTGACGCTCTTAAGCGTTGCTGAGCAGTTTTTTGAGGTTAGGTTCAGGTTTTTTTGTTCGTAGCTCGTTTATTAACACATTTTCGGACAGTTGATAGACATTTTAATCTTTTCCACGTGGAAAATGTCTGTTGCTCTTGTATTTTAGGTTGGAATTTAAGTTGAGGTTAGGTTTGGAATGTAAACTTTTTACGAAAGTTTATTCGATCGAATTTTTATTTTATAGTTCGGTTTGGGATAACTAGATCTCTTTGTCGGTTTGTTAACATGCCTTGATTGTATTTAGGTAGAATTTTTAGTAGTGTTGGGTAAAATATAGTCTTAATTTTTTTTTGCTTTTTGTTCTCCAATGGATTATCTAATAATAAGGAAGGTTTGCCGATTAGGAAATTACAAAAATTATGAAACTTTGCACACAAATAGAGTAAGCTATGCCTAATACAACCCTATTTTTTGTTCGTGCCATAATTCGGTTTAAAGGGGTGAAATCAGCCCTTAAAGAAATTTCAAAATTTTCTTTTTCCTGAAGCATCTGAAAAGTAACAAATAAATATTAAGAAATAATTGTTATGTAGTTAAATTTATTATATAATTAATTTCTGTTTAGTTATCTTTATTAGATTTTGGTTCAATACTGAGATCTTTTTTAGAACAATGAACTAACTAATTAGGACATAGAAATAATTAATTATTCACGATTAAATTTCTCATAATTTTAGTTCCAATAATTATTAGACAGGCATTCTTTAGAATATTATTGTTGAATTAGTTCTATTTCGAATTCAGTCATCAGTTATGTAGGAATTTGATATAAAATATGATTGATTGAACACAGGATTGAATTGAGTATTAATTGGTCAATTTCTGGTAATTATATTTCCCACAACTGTTTAGTGTGGTTAATATTGAAAACCAGAATTCTTTATCCAATGAGTGCGGCGCTGGTCATCAAAAATCCATAACTAAACAGTATTTCAATATTCATAAATTAATTTGATATGTTAATTTTAATTGGCACAAAATTATAATTTAGGTCAGAATTAATTTACGATGAATCCAAAATTCGAAACGAAATGTAGATACCTTTCAACGAACAATGAAACAATTTTTGAATCGTTAATTATGTATAATTCCACACTCAGCTACTCTTGTGCTTTTCCGTGAACAAGTAACTCTTCTTTTTTTTTTTTCTTCTTTTTTTTTTTATTACTTTAATTCAGAGTCCCCGACGCGAAATGGGACGAACACTTAGAATCTCAGTTTAATTGAAGAGCTAGAGTTTTAATTACTCCTTCCATTCAAAAGACTAGAACTTTGATGATTTTTCGTCCTCCCTTGCGTCAGAATCGAGTAGAATTTTTCGCAACTCTGTGAAGCAGTATATCTCGATGAATTTATTTATACGTTTTACATTGTCACCGAATAAATCGTCTCTGTTTGATTTCTGAAGGAAAGCTTCACGGCACATTCAAAGGACGAACGAAGCTTATTTAAGTGGAAAAAGAAGTGTTACAAAACGCGTGAGAAGGTACAGAAAGAATTTCACACTCGAATTGTCTCCTTAAGGGTTAAAATAACTTCGTTCAAGTTTGAATTTCCCGCCTTTGGCACGGCCATATTTTTTACATTGCATTACAATACGTTCTGTATTCCATTTTGTTCGAAATTTCTCTCTTTTCCGGTAGTCATTTATTCCGAGGAATTTAAATTCAACTTTTCCATTTTCCCTTTTCTCGTTACGTTTCCCTTCCACGTTGTTCTCCGTTGTACATCGATCTGTTTATGCATTCTAATCTCTCCGCTGCGTGCAATGCATCTTTTCTCGCATAAATTGCATCAGACGCATCGATCGCACGCGATCCCACCGACTAAGTGCATGAAACTCGGCGAACGTTAAATCCCCTTTCTACGTTTTCTTATTTTCGACGTTCCTCTGTTGTACTCTCGCGATACTGATTTGTCGTTACGAGCGAACCGAAGAGAAATGGGAGAAACATACTTTTTCGGCTATGGTAAATGATAATTTATTAGTTTGCCGTTCTGTAGATCAGAATTTTTACCAAAATAATGGTCAAACAGAATTTCATTTGATTTATTCACAGTTGTTACTTCTTGCTGCTTCAATTCATGTTGATTAAATTGGTAAAGATTCAATCTGGGTTAACAAATTTATAACCTAACCTAAAATAATGTTACTCTAACTACGTTTCAAGAGTCTACGATTATTATATTAACCAGAAAAAATTCTGCAAAGTATTATTGGGGTTGCTGTGCCGATAACTATGTTCCTAAAGACTAGAATTATTACTGTTCCACAGTTTTTATCTTAATATTTATGGAGTTCTTATTGTACCAACATTTACTTTCCAAGAATCTATAATATTTAGGTACTGTTTTACAATTTTTATTCCAACCAAAGTAAAGAACAAATTTCTCCCAAAAATCCCTAAATTATTCATAGTATTGCTTCTGTACCAACAACTAGATTACTGGTTTAACCTAGAAAAAAAATCCCCAAATTGTCCATACTGTCACTACTGTGAATATATTTAACCAAGAAAAGAAAAACTTTCCAAAGCGTTCACATTCTTGTCTACCAAAATTACCAGGTCTCTAAAAACAATTATTTAAACCAACAAAAAAAATTCCCTAGTTACCACATCAATATCTACATTCCAAGAACCATTCACAACTAAGAAAATACAAATTCCCCCCAAAAAATCCTTAAACTATAACTAACAATCATCCTCCCAATGTCCCAAACCCTGAAATCATAATTCTACTAACCTAATCTCCTCGATGATTACAAAACACCATAGAATCGACGGAATTGAGTTGCTTAACGCGGCGCCAACCATTTGAATCAATCGAAGGTGGACTTAAGCCGGAAACAGGCGGCGCCACCGGCGCAGCCAGGTCCGCCAATATAACGTCGGATTTCGTTTTAATTCAGCCGCGAACGAACAGCTTTATTGGACCGTAAACGTAAAGCGAGGCGCGATCACCAATTACATCGACGGCAGTTCCTTGGTATAAAGCCGGTGGACCGCGATGAAGC
Organism: Ctenoplectra terminalis; assembly: GCA_019453375.1. Classification (NCBI taxonomy): domain Eukaryota; kingdom Metazoa; phylum Arthropoda; class Insecta; order Hymenoptera; family Apidae; genus Ctenoplectra; species Ctenoplectra terminalis. Next base: position 57,971 of record SMSQ01000361.1, read on the forward strand.
GGCCGTATATGGCCTATGCCGCTCATATCCGCGAGATTAAGGCGGATTTAACGAGCTCGTTAATCTATTAGCGACGCCATCGCCGCGGCGATTCGAGGGCTGCGCCTGTTTCGACGAAACACGGAGACACGCTCCGGGCCATTCCCTTGTTCACGACTCAATGCTGGGGGCGTTCGAGTGGAACGTTGGAACGATGCGATGTTCTGGCCCCTTGGGGAGACGATGGAATGGGTGTCGTGTGACAGGAAACCTGGGGATATAGGTTTTCCTAGTGACTGAGAGTTTTGGAGACTTTAGGTCTGATCTGGTGCTTTAGACGGTGGAATGGTGGAATTAAACGTTGTAACGTTGGTTAGACTGATTTTAAGAGGAACGATCGTCGATCTAGGGTTTTATGGTTCGTAGAAGGTTTAGGCAATTTTGGTTTCAATTTGATGCTTTGGAATGGTAATGGTATGATGTTCTTTGGAGTGTTGATGTGAAATACTGTAACATTAGTTAGTCTGGTCCTTGAGAGTATTTTAGGATGGTGGATCTAGGGTTTTTCAGTGAATAGAAGGTTTAGGGAGTTTTGATGTTAATTTGATATCTTAGAATGGTATGTGATTATAATGTGATGTCTCAATCTTTGGAATATTGGAATTATATTTTA
>SMSQ01000369.1:0-10052 GCA_019453375.1 Ctenoplectra terminalis
GTACCTAGATCCGAAGGGCTGATTTTTGATCGAACGTTGTGGAAAATTGTACGAACCGATCGGAGTTTCTTAGGGCTCATTTAACTTTGCACGTTGTTTTCTATATTGTATCATGTTAATTGTATGAGGGGTATTTTAGAAAATTTATGGATAGTTTTGGAAGTCTAATTTGTCAATTGAATTTCGTGGAACATTCTATGGATTGAGCAGTTTGTCGAGATTGATTTAAGTTTACACGTTGTTATCTATTTTGTATGAAATTAATTGTATGATGGGGTATTTCAGAAAATTTATGGATAGTTTTGGAAGTTTAATTGTCAATTGAATTTCGTGGAAAATCCTATAGATTGAATAATTTGTTATGATTGATTTAACCCTCTATGGGACCGTGTGGTTTAAAAGTTACAAACTAATGTATCTATTTCAAAATTCAAGCTATAGAAGGTTAAGTTTACACGTTGTTTTCTATTTTGTATCGAGTTAATTGTATGATAGGGTATTTTAGAAAATTTATAAATATTTTTGGAAGTCTAATTGTCAATTGAATTTTGTGTAAAATTCTATAGACCGAGCAGAGTTTCTTAGGACAGATTTGAAGTTACGTGTTGTTTTTTATTTCGTATAAAATATTTGATTTTATTTTTTATCGCAACTCGTAATCCTAATAAATATGTTGATACTATCATAAACGTCTCGTTGAATGAAATTAGCTCGGGTTAATTTAAATTTAGAACTCCTATTCGTTTGAATTACATCCTCTTTTCTTTGAAATTAACTATGTATAATGCGATATTATAATTAAACGGTATCAATAATTTTAGGAATGAATCGAAAGAGGAAGTTTCGTATCTTGATACATTGAAAATTGAATGTATTAATAAACTGTAACAGAAAGAAAGAAATCAAGCAAACACATTGAATTTAAGATGGTTTATAAGAATTCTGGTTTGGTTTATCGAGAAAGAGAAACACAATTTAATGGAAGACTACACGATGTCGTAAAATTAAAGAGATGTGACGTTCGTTTTAAGCGCGTGTTATATATATCAGATACAAAATGTAAGGATATGTTGCCAGGTGTACTAAAAATGATGGTTAGATACAGCGCGTACTTAACGAGGTACGTGTTTCTGTCCCCAATGCAAACAAATGTTCCGAGCACAGATAATGGTACTTAAAATTATACTTAGATATGGTGCATACCTAACGAGCTGCTTGTACCTATCTTCCATAGAAATTAATGTACTTTGATATAGGTGTTGATATTCATAATCATAATTAATATTACGCACCAATAACTATTGAAATCTTTCAAACGAAAATAACTGACCTCAAAATTTAATATTCGTAAAAGTTAAATTTTGTTATTCGTAAATTTAATATTCGTAAAAATTGAATTTTTTTATTCGTAAATTTAATAATCGTAAAAATTAAATTTTATTATTCGTAAATTTAATATTCGTAAAAATTAAATTTTGTTATTCGTAAATTTAATATTCGTAAAAATTAAATTCTGTTATTCGTAAATTTAATATTCGTAAAAATTAAATTCTGTTCTTCGTAAATTTAATATACGTAAAAATTAAATTTTGTTATTCGTAAAAATTAAATTTTATTCATTTTTAAACAAGTTCATATCAATTTCATTTTAATCCTATTTTATTAGAAGAATTCCTGAACTAATAATAATAACTTCTCCGTTTATATATTCTAATTGTCCCAATTAAATAGATTATTTATGAAACATCGATTTCACGCGGCGTGCATTTAAATAACTAATAACATCTATCGCGACTCCTCTTTCATAAGTATCTTCGTTGACACCATCAGGTTATTGGCACCGACTCGAGCGATGCATTCTAAAATTGATTTTAAATCAGGCACGCCCAAACTATTGACCGCAATGTTCCCGCGTAGGAGTGCCGTGACTTCTTGCCAGACCATTGAATGTCTTACCTAAAGACCGTATCTACTTAGAATATGATGCAACAAGAAAACTTATATCTTTAGTCTTCCTATTACGATAAATCTTTCAAAACGATTTCTAGTCCCTGTTTTCAGTCTCCGTATTCTCGGACGCGTTTCACGCGGCCGCAGACCAATTATCGTTCGTTTCGTTCGTTTAAATAAACAATATCCTCAAATCATTCTAATTGGGTGGGAAAAATGGTACACCTAACAATCCTTCGAACATATCCAACTTTTACCGATAATAATATACAATCATTTCGAACAATCTAATTCGCGTATTATAATTTCTAAAGAAAAAAACTGTTTCCTATTTTACTTTTATGCTAACAATTTCCGCGTCAGAACTGCTATGTGCAAATTTTCAGCTAATCACAGAATGTCCGACGAATACTAAATTACACGCCGCTAATAAATCACGAATAGCGCGAAACCGAATAGTTATATCGACGTGGCCTGAAATTAGTCGGACGTTACGCGAGAGCCACTCCAGAAATTGCAAGTATGTATGATGTATTCTTACGTGCGCGTGGAAATGACATGGTACGAGCTTAAGCAGAAATTAGTAGCCATGCATGGATAACAAAAGTTGGGTGAAGGTGTGTGCCACGTCGTATTAACTGGTCTCCGCGGAAACGCGCAATATATCATCGTGTTCTTTGATAGTTCCCTTACGTAAAACAGAGAACGTATCTAAAGTGCATGTGGCTCGAGATCAAGCATAAATGGTCGTACTCGATGCAAAAACGCTCGTTATACCCTCGAGAGACTGGGTTATTAACGCGATTTATCTTTGCATTATTCTGTATGTCTCCCGATAAAATAAAAAGAAAAAAGAAAGAAAAGAAAAAAGAAATGAAAAAAAAAAAATGCACGATGCAGACGTTTACCCGCACGACCGCTGTTATTTCTATTCCCCGCCTGGTCGCCGCTGCCCCGACAAGAATGTGTGACATAACGAACGAAAGACGATAACTAATGTACACAGATACGTTCGATAGACACTGTTCCTTTGCCCGAGAGAAAGATATTGCGCGCGTAAACGACAATTTTGATGTATCGCACACTTTGCGCAATAATTGCATTCCGCAGGAACTATCTGCAGTTTGCGTTACGTTCGCACCACTTCCGGTAATAACGTTACGTCGAAGTCATTCCGGGGCTATGCACTGGAAAAATTTATGCACCTCCTCAACACCTATTTCAGGAAATTTATATCTGCGGGTATAATGTAGTAGATTTTACTTCATGATCGTATCTTTGGGAAAAGAAATGGATACAGAGGATAAAAGAAATATTATCACATGCCATTAATGCTGTCGTACCATTGGACGTTAAGCGTTCAGTGTAGAACAACGCTCGGTATCGTTTCATATCGACAGCTAATCACTGGCAATAGAAATTCAATTTTATTCTTTGGGATACGACGACATTTATTGACAGCGACACGCGGAGAGGGAGACGCGTAGTTTATTTTATGACAATCCTTTATGGACCCGAAGAATTCAAGGAAGGGTGAAAAGTTAATCCAGGAAAAGCCTTTAAACGGTTCACATTTATCATTTTATATACAGTGGAACTTAAGCAGTTGCACTCTCGGTATTTGCACACGAACCTCGTATATTACATATTTTGTCAACGCGTGGGAGAGATAGTTGCTTATACTTGGAGTAATTGTGAAAAATAAATGAAACGCGATGATGGGAAAATTATCTGCAGAGGAAGATTTCATACGGTTGATTGATCATCTCGACAGTTGCAGGAACCACGATACCTCTGGAATTTTCGGTACCCTTTTTTATGCAATTACAGGGTGGTACATTCCGATCGTACACAAACGATTTCACTGTGTTATTATGCTACAATACATTTCTTGTAACAGACATATCTCTCGAATCGATCAAATCTAACGTTATTGGATAAAAGTTACAAGCCCATTTTTATAAATTTAATTTTCTCCGTACAATCAACACCGCTATCAATTTCTCCCGTAACAAGGTACGAAATATCTTAAGCATCGAGAACCGATTTCTTTTCCCCGTTCTCCAACTGTCAAACGAACCGCCTCCACGTGGTGCAACCGTTACGGCAAATTTATCGAGCAACGTGATTTCGCAAGAGTCCGCGAGCCGGTGAATCGAAAGGAGGAGGCGGAAGCGTGGTTTCTCGGGAAGCAATCAAAGGGAGCATCTTTCGAGAAAGCACGAGGTCAGCGTCGCCGGCCATACGTTGCAATCACGCGTGAAAAAAAAAAAGAAAAAAGAAAAAAAAAGTTTGTTCTCCGGGTCAAGAGTGGCGATATACAGAAAACGTAAAAGAAGGCGAGCCAAAGAGGAACAGGAAGAGTGGAGCGCGCGGAATAAGAGCAAATTAAACGCGAGGACCCCGAGAAGTGCTCGCGCGTATTCGTGAATATTCATGAACGGCCGGTATATACGTTCGCGAACAGTGACAGAAAGTGAAAAATGTTATCGTGAATGGGAATCGAGGGGAGCCTCGTATCGCACTTACGAACGAGTATATTAATCTTCTGCTACCGTTGTACGTATATTAAAAGGAGCGTACCGAAAGAAATTGGGTGTCTCGTTTGACGTCTTCAGTTATCGATAAAGTTAAGAGATGAATAATTGAAAGTAAAATCGTTTTGTTACCTCGTTGCCGGAAAATAGTATCGATCTTGATGCACGACGACCATTTTGACTCGGGCAGCGAGAATGTGCCGGCCAACCAGAATTACTTAATATTCCGTCCAATCAATTTCACTTTGCAACTGTACCGCGGTTCGACGTAATTCGATCAGCTCACGATAGCAAAAACCTCGGTGCGCTGATGTAATTCGGCGCTGGTCGGAGTCTTTTTTCTTTTTTTCGATCAAGCTCTCCAGACGGCGCACACAAGGAATCCGGAGTACCGTTCCCCGCGTGTACTTGTACCGGGCGAGCAAAAAGCTTGCTAATGTTAACAATCAGCCTTAAATTAGTACGAATGTCCCACAAATAAAGGCGAGCAGCCGGGAGAGTAGCTCGATGGAATGGAATAAAAGAATGGGGCAAATGAACGAGCATAAGAAGAAAAGAGGGTCGTCAAACGGGGAGCGCGCAAGAAGAGGAACCATAAAGTTACGTCCTCGAGAATGACGAAAACGTAACGAAGCTCGGAGAAAAAAGGTTCGGGTAAAAAGTATTTCAAAGTCAGACGGTGTAAGACAGGAAGAGATAGGAATAAAGAGGAACGTTTAAAATCGTACAGAAGGAGAAACAAAACGGTCGTAAAGCGGAGATAAGACCGAATGCAAGAAAGAAAGGGTAGAAAAATTGGGTTGGACAAGAAAAGGAGGTAGGAAGAACGCGATGAGAGGGGAAACGGTGCGGAGACGAAGCGGAGACGGTGAGGAGACGAAACGAAGAACGCAAAGAAAGGCGGAGCTGGCATTCTGTACCTGCGAAGAGGTCGTATTTCGAGATACCGTAAAACAGCCTCGAACAAAGATTTACTCTACGCACCAGAGTTTCGTCTCTAGAGTGGCCGCTTCAGCCCGTGGAAGAGGAACGGCGGAGAATGATGTCGCTGGGCGAGCACAGTGATGTAGCGATTATATCTGCTCACGGCGGCCGGAATAAACGATTACACGCGGCGCTGGTGAATATTTATCTCGGACGGTATCTACCATCTCGCGTCTGATCGTCGTGGTCCCTCTCTTGTCGTCACATGTATACTGGGTGATCTTTGCAAGACGATCGACCGTTTTTCATCGGGCATCATACCGTGCTTGAAATAATGACTCGTGATGTACTAATGTTGCCCGGGGAAAACGTGGAAGCGCCTGGAAGATGGTATTTTAAATGTTGGCTCGTGTGATCGATACGCATCTGCGTTGAGATTGATGATGGAAAAATGATTGGAAATATTTTATTGTCGATTGTTTAAAAAATTGTAACGATCGGGGATGCGGTAATTAATGCGCAGGCTTTATTCGATAATTAACACGTGTTTGATAAACGGGATGCTGGACACGGTAATATCGAAAGCTATTTCAATAAGAAGAAGAGGAACACGCGCTTAGGGATCATTTGTCGTGCGTACGATTCAGACCAATCCATTTCCCATTTAATTATGACAAATAGAATCCTGTCGCAACAAATTCAATATATTCCTCCGGGACTGTAATAATCAATAAATGTAATGATGCGAACTATTTATACAAACAGAACGCGGAAGTTCTATTTTGCATCGCGGGCTAATATTAATGACACGGAACACTAATGATTGCTCTGCCCCTACCAGGAATTCTCATTACATGTAATTTGCATTTCCATTTTATCGCGTAGCTCGAAGTAAGGACCGAGGACGTCGTGTCGTTCTTTCGATACCATCGAGAAATGATTTCGATTTAAAAAAAAAAAACTACTCTACATATTTTATTTCGCGTCAAGACACCTGGCAAGAACGTGTTGAAACAATGATGCATATTAACGGGAAACTCGACTACTGGTCGCTGATAACTCGACGAGCTGGTTATACAAATTAACAAGCACGCGAGTTTATACAGCATTTGCATGGAAGTGAATGGTATGACAAGAATATACTCCAATAATTATATAGTCGTCGAACAAACAAGCTCTCCCGGTGCCTGTTCGTTCCTACGTCGGTTCAATTACATCGTGGAAAGAATCAATCCGTGTGAAAAAAAGGAAGAAGAAAAAAAAAAAGAATTACACCAGGATAATCGTCCTTGGAGTTAACCGTTCGAGTCTATTAATGTTGCAATTGGTGTCTTTCAATTCCTACAGGCCGATATACACGATATTATTAATGAAAAAACAGCCTCCTTATAAGGGAAGAGATCTCTGAGAATCGCAGTAAATCTATCTCGCGAAGGACGCCAGCGAGTCCGTTCTTTGAAGGCATTATTGCGCCTATGTTCAATACTAATTAGTCAACATCAAAATATTAGCCAATCTACGTTTCCTTTTACGGTTCTCTGCATGTCGTACAGCAACCACTGCGATGAGAAAACAGTAACTATAATTTTAATCAACGATACACGTCGGAATTATATCCGCGGTAAAAACAATGGAACGTTTCTTGCCTCGAATCCAATTGATGTTTGATTTACTGAAATTCTATTGGTCAATTATAACAGAAAAATGTACGCGATTCTACGAGACGCGTGGTATCGAGGTCAGGAATTTTATTAGTTCGATACCTTGTGCGTCACGAGAGCTTTATAATTTTACGATTGTACTTTATGAAGCTACGTATTTCGAGTGTAATCCGCAATCACATTGCAAAATAAGTTGTAGGATAAGTAGCAACAAGTATTCCGTTCCGGGACCGCAGTCAAGCAAGAATATCTACTACCGAGGGATAAATATGTCTTCCACTATGTTCGATTATTCGTTGGACGATTTTTACGATAGCGAAAGAACGATGTTACGATCAGCAAGAACTTGCTGGATACACCGATACTACACGCGGAGATATTATCTGGTGCAATATGAATTACAGAGGCTTTCGATTTATCGTTCCTTTATCTGGCTCGAATTATTCATCTCTAAGCAAATGTGAACAATTTGTTCTCTCGTTTTAGTACCGGAAACTTTCACGGATATTTCAATTTTCATATAATTCCAACGGGAACAGATAAGCGTGACGCTAAGGCATGAAATTGTTGGATCGCAACGATATTTATCGATACGGATATATTTGTAGAGAAATTCTGACCTACACTTTGGTTTCCAGCACTCTTTCTCTGCGATCGAAGATTCAACGAAAGGAAAAAAAAAAAGAGAAATTAGTGGATACGGAGAATTCAAAAGACTCACATTGCAGGTAGACGATTCACGTTGTGAAATGTAGCACAGTGGCGAATTTTATTCACGTTGAACATTTATTTATATGGTGATTCTCTTTTTGACTGTACGACTCCGTTGCTATTATTTGAACAGAAATTCTTTTTGAACTAATAAAATACGAGAAAAATTAAGATACTACAGACAAGGTCTATAAATTGGCGCGTAACTCGTAAATTCGTCAATAGCGCGATTGTAACAATTTCCATTACGAATAGCGATAAAAGGGAATAAATGGAATCTTAAACGACACGGAGGAACAACGTGAAAATCTGGAATGCATTCGGTATCGTGACACAATACACGCCATCGATACGTACGTGAAATATCGTAAAACCGTTACGTACGGTATCGGCGATGGCCACTTAAAGACCGGCCACAAATCATCACGCCCACGCCTCCCACGAAATGCATTAACTTACTCAATCATGGAAACGTTTTGACACTAAATCACATCGAGAGGACCTGGGCTTGTTACGTGGGCGTAATACTTTCACTCCAGAATCTCAAATGTCAAGGAATCTTCATAAGTCGCTTCCAATACCGATAATTTTCATATTGACACCTCACTGTCGATTTCAACAAACCAAACGAAACGTTAAATGTTTCAGTTCATTCTATTATTTCGTTGTTCAGCAAAGTATGCGCTCGAATTGCATTAGATTCGTGAATTTTAGTGTACATTGAAGTGCTTTTGCAATGGTTCACTTTAAACTCTAACTAAAATTATGTTTCCTCGGCTCTTTTATATTATTTTCCGACTAAAGGCCGAACCAATTGGAAACGAGGTCCCATTGTATCGGTGCGGCCCAAAACCTAAGACCTAGGTTTTACGAGAGGTCTCTCTCTTACGCACACACCAAGACATTCTGTACGCACAAAATTATTCCCAATTATTTAAATTTAGAACAGATGATTTTTATAAAATTAGAATAATGAAATTAATTAATCGTTGGGTGATATTCCTAAAATCAGAGGGGAATTATTTTAATTAAATATATGATGTTTCGAACAAAGTACCGAAGTTTTATTTGAGCGAACGACATCTTGTATGCACTAATCTAATATTCGTAGAACGGAAAACAAACTTAGCTCTGATCATTCCCACTGATTTTCTTGCACTTTCACATAGAGTCAGGCTTTTTATCTTCGCGACCTGTGAGGTACATATGTACACGTTACCTCCATTGCACGTCTCGTTGCACAACAAATCAGGAGTCGTACTTCCCACACGACCAATTCGACCCGAGAGGATGGGAAATCCGACGATTTTGATCCAACTGTGGAAACTCGGTCCACTTCCAATTAAAGTAAAGTCGCGTTCGGGTCGAACAATCATGGGATAATTCAAGGATCGCGTAGAACTGGTGCAATTTTTTTTTTTTTCAATTCGATCGACCGATTCTTATGTGAAGTAGAAAGTACCGTGTATTGTTAACACGACACTGGTATTCGAATCACAATTTTCACGGTGTTTATTATCATCGTTATCGAATAACAGTGCGTTTTAGACTTTCACTTTTTAACCACCCTACGGTTCGACTTCAAACCTTGATGCATTTATGAAAAGAAATCGCGTTATTCCCCGTTCGAAAATGTTGTTTGAAACGAGCGACTTTGATATTCAAATATCCATACTCAAAACTAACTGGATATTTAAAAGGAGGAAAGAAAAAATGGAAAAAGAATGGTAATATAACCGACCATGGTCCCGACTTTCCATTTTTATTCTCCTCGGCAATAGGCGTTTTGTGTTCACCAGGATACGGAACAGTAAAGACGGTAACAGTCCAATGAATAAAACAATATGATAAACATCGAGAGTTCGATCGTTCGTCACATTCGAACGAATTCGTTCTAGATTCCATTGGAGAACCTNAGAGATATCTGAAAGAAACATGGGACCAGCTTTAGACGGTAATCGCGGTAACCATTTCTAATTGCAAGTGAAAGAACCGCTGCGTAAAGATTCGTGGCGTTAAAGCTGAACCGGCGTACAATAAGAGTAAGTTTCGAACAATCGTATCCTCGTGTTCCATTTTCTCGCGTTTAGTCACGGTAAAAGTAAGAGACCGTCGACCGGCTCGTTAAAAACTAATTCGAGGAATTGAATCGTTTTGATACTTGGAAAAAGGTTTTTCCAACCCTGGTAATTGCAGTTCGAGACAGAATAAATTGAATATAAGTGAACGTGTTAGCACGATAAGTGTGACTACCGACATGAACGACGGA
>SMSQ01000372.1:0-22769 GCA_019453375.1 Ctenoplectra terminalis
CGTGCCAACTCTGTAAAATTCTTTGTTAGTCTTATAATGATGAATCACAATCGTGACGCAGTTTATAGCCCAAATACAATAAAAACACAATATATTTGTAATAAAGTTTCACTTTATCTTTAGTTTCAAGTTATAAGATTGAGAATTGGCAGATATAAATTATAATATCTGAATGTTTTGCATTTAACAGAGCTACAATAGTTAATAGCTATGACTAAGATGTATAGATATTGAAAAAATAATAAGGCAAGGGATTAAACGTTATATGATTTGAGCGTTTCGTTTAAACTAACCGTGTTACCATTGGACAGTATCGGTGGTCGCGATACGACATTAATTTGACGTTTATTAATTGATATTGTTAATAATATTCACCATATTTTAATATATTTAAACGGGAATTATGAATATTTAAAGTTTTATGATTTTCGTGTCAAATTTTGATTCAATACGATATAAATTATTCGATTAATGAAATTTATTAAAATATATGGGTACATAATATAAAAAAAGTAACTGGTTATGATTCGATTATATGATACGCTCCCTAAAGATGCTAATTCAGGATTTATTGATTAACATTGCTAGTATTGTTCGTGAAATTTCGGGAAATTGTTAAATTATTAATGTATGAATTGTAAACATTTTCTATCTTATGTTCGTGTTTAAAGAAAACAGTTTAAACAATTATAGTTTAAAGAAAATGGTGAAAATTCTTTAATAAATACAGTAGCTACTTTAATGTACAGTAGGTGCAGCGGACTGAACCGCCGTAGCGAAAGGGTTAAACCAAATGTTTTAAAAACACCCAGAGACTCTATCTTTTAACAACCGCTTTAATCTTGATTCACCTTACAAAATACACACTGGACAGATATCCGTGGCATTATTTACCGTTAAGGTATCGTTTAATGATATCACGATTCATAAACAAGCGTATCACAGTAGCTTGGTTACCACGAATAACACGTAGGGGGAACTGCATGATTTCTAGGTATAAATTGAGATGCATGGAAAAGTTTATCGGAAGTTAGTGGCGTGCAAAGTGAAGCGAAGAGAGAGAAAAAAAAGTGGAACGGAACAGTAGATAAAGTTAACAGAAAAGATAAAGAACAGAAGAAGTGAGAGGAAAATGAGAGAAAACGAAAGAGAAAAAGGTAGGTGCCGAAGAAGAAGGATAATTGAAACAGAAGAGAAAAAAAGAAAAGATGTAACTTTCTTTTTTCACTTATTTCGAAATAGTGTAAGAATACTTTTATATTATCCTCAGGGACCGACGCGGCGCTTTACACATCTTATGCGGGAAACGACTAAACTCGTTTTGTGCATATCGTTATTAAAGCGCGGGAAAGGATAAAACTTGTTTTCTACGAATTATCGGTCGGTTTTTTGGTGACAAAGTAATTTTTTTACAATAACGACTTTTTTTACAGTAAATTCCTAAAATTGGACAATGATGGAATAGAATGTGACGATGAAGAATTGTTAACATTTTTTATTTCTTTTCATTTCCGATTTTTGGGAAAGTATTTTTATTTTTTTTAAATGAATAAAGAAACTAATTTTTAAGAAAAGATTGAAAATTTTATTATAAAACAACCCGTAGCTAAACAGTTATAGCTATTTTATGCACAAGTAATTTTGCGCGCGAATTGCAAAAAATCGCCCGCTACATGGAGAGAGTTTGGCGAGAAAACACCCGCTTAAAATGTGTTAACGTGTTAAACATGGCTAGACAAAACCACTGCGTGAAGATAACGGAAGGAACTTTCGGGACAGCCTAATAGATACATTAGTTTGTAACTTTTAAGTCGCACAAAGCCATAGAGAGTTAATGGTTGACGCGACTTAAAATAAACAATTGTAAGAATCGACGGTTCTTTATTAATCAAAATGCACGCTAGCGACAAGTCCTCTTCTATGAATATATATTTTGCAAACTCTGGAGACGTTCGGTGATCGACTGTTCGGCACGGTGATCGTACAATGAGTGCCCACCGGCCGTTTTTCCCCAAAGATCGGCTGGTGTTGCCGAGGGCCGAGGGACCGTCTGTTTTCCGTCAGGCCCGGTTGTAAAACAGTCGTTGGAGCAGTCGCACAGTTCGTGCTGAGATTATTTACGGTGGCCTCCTGTTGTTATGTACAAATTCTTGCCTCTCATTATTTTCGTTTCCAACACAATTTAAAGAAAAAAATTAAAACAAAGTAAATTTTCCGCAATTCAATTTAACGAAACAGAAGCGCAGCCTACTGATTAGTCGTCGTTGTAGCATGCAAATTTCCCGTCCTCGTCCGATGTAATCGCGAGGTTTCGGTTCAAGGGTGCACCGTGTAAATGTCTGGCGAGGAAAGAATGGAAAAGAAGGAGGGAACGATCGAGCACAGTGATTCGATGACACGCGCTGAGAGCTGTGTCTTTAAGGTGCAAGGTCGGTCTGTGCTGGCAATTGCGGTTGACATTGCATCGGCGTGATTTGCGGCTGGATGCAATGCTGCTCGACCGTGTGTCAATTATTTTGCTCCGCGTCGATTGAGATTAACGTCACGATTATGGTTCGACTAAAAGACTTCGAAACGGGTTGTCGTTTATAAATCTCTTTCATCGATGCGTTTTGCGCCGAAAGGAACACGTTTGAGCGACAAATTGTCGTTGTTGATAAAAAATTGTACGAGTGAGATGAAAAATCTTGAACATTCCACGAATGCATTGTGTTTATATAAGGTGAATCGCGTGTGATAATCACCTTAATTAATTCTGTTAGTGGATGAATCGAATTTTTCTTTCTTCTTTTTTTTTCTTTTTCTCTTTTTTTTTCTTTTGTGGGTTGGATTATAATAATTCAAAGGAATCCTTAAGATGATTGTAGTGTGATTTTTGTCAGCTGTTTTTTTCCTTTCTTTTCTTAAGTTTTCGAGGTCATCTTCACTTTTTTATACGTAAACCTATAATTTTATTACGCTCATATTTTATCGAATATTAACCGTGTGACTTAAACGTTACAAACTGAGGTACCTATATTTTAAAAAACTAATTTTCTTTAGTTATCACTGCACTATTAAATCTGATTACTGTATTACCGTAGCGACACCATGATCCATCTACAATGATTATTAGTTAAAACATTTTCAAATCAAAGTGAAAAACTGTAATCAATCCTAATTTTTTCTCCGATAAGCAGACAAAATGCAGGCTATAGAGGGTTAAGAAGAATTTAGCAAGCGTTCCGAAATATATTTTTCTCTATCTGAACCAAATACTAAACCGAAAGAAAAATTCGTGTGAAAAAATATACTGTGTTTATATAAATATACAAGATTGATTTCAGACCCCAAAAAATCAGTAAAAATAATAGGAGCCGTATAAGCCGTATGAAAATTCATATTACAATTTTATTATTTTTCTGAGTTTACTTGCATTCCTTATTTTATGAAGATTGTACACGTGTCTAAGAATGTACACGGAAACGACCGTTTGTATCGTGTTAAATAAAAATACCGCGTAAAAGGAGAATGGAATTTTTTTTCCAGAACGTATTACATCAAAATTCTGTAAAAACAAAATTGGGTGTATATACATGCTCCCGCACAATTTTTTTCAGAGCTGGAAAGATGATTAGCGAGACGGCACAGAGGCAAGAGGAGAATTGCGGTCGCTCTGCCTAATCGCGTCTGTTTTCTCATCTGTGATACGAGAATACAGAGAAAACAAAAATACGCGTGCCCTGTCTTTATAATTTTGTTAAAAGAAGTCTCATCTTCTTTTCAGCTCTGCACAGTACATGGTTTTGATGTTTTTTTTATATTGCAAAAAATATTCTATTGGCCGTCATAAAAGCATCATTGCAGATTCCTGGTTTTATGGCACTTCACAAAAAAATATTCAATGTTGTGTTAGATCAAAAGAACGAAGTCGTTAAATATCCGCATCTCGTGCTTTACGAGTTAATATTTTATGATATCCGGCCATTATATCGATACAAAGATCGGAACGTCCTGAATAGAAGTAATTTTAGTAAATGAATTCGAACGTTACGTTTAATATGAATTTTAGACACGGTTTAACGCTTACGTGATAATTGCATGAAACTACGTTTTGTTATTTATGAGAAGAAACTGAAGTATGAAAAATGCAAAATTTTTTTACCACTGTTTTCAAAACATCAATTCAATGTCTGTTAAAAAAGAAACTGCACGATAATCTGAATGATCCACAACGAATGTCAAAAATTTTCTTCTCAAGTGACTCAAAGCTTTACAACCAAACCTAATTCTTCACAGTACACCAGAGTGTCCCTTGTTCGAACTAATAAATGAGCGTTACCACCCTGCGAACCGGAAAATGTTCCGAAGCATACTCTATTACATCCACCCCAAAGGGTCAGTGAAATAATCTATCAACTAGCTACCTCCACTACTCCGAGAAGGGCGATAAAAAAATCCAATTACGCCGCAGAGCGTTTCCTGTGGACGAATCCTTTCGTTACGTCGGGGGTCGAAGCAGGAGAGACTCCGGCCACGGTCCCCGCCGCATCCACGGGACATCTCGGGGAGGCGGACTCGTTAGCGCACGCAAACACTACGCCTCTGAGACCAAGAGGATCGGTTCAAAGGCCAGAAACGGCGCCGGAGCGCAACAGGGACCCAGCCGACCTTTACATCTTGGCTCGTTCGAAACTCGGGCACCGTGGGATTGTTAATCCCATATCGCGTCGATCGTAGCGACCCATCTACGAAGCGCGACCCCTGCGGAACGGCCGTGCGAAGGACCGCGGTGCCTCCGCAGCGGGGAAAATTGCACGCCGCCGAAACGATCGAGCTCACGCAGGAGCCCCCGAAGGGGCCGCGGCTCTTTTCGCGCTCACGCAGACCTCCACACCTTGGATCGCGGTGCACCGCGTGTGCACGCACGCAAGAGCCCAAGAGGAAGACGCGGCGCTATCGTTCGGCAGACGCGCGCGTCCCGACACATCGGAAAGCCACTTCGCTGACATCCTCCGCGAGCATCAGAGCCCCGTTCGTCGCCAAAGGCGCCCAGGTCACACCGCGAGGAGGTGGGGTTGATTGCTCTAGAGCCATAAAGTGACCCCAACGGCTCTGTGACCCATTCGAACTACTAAGCAGAGGAAAGTGTTCAGATTATAGAATTTCTGGATAATGGAACAATTACTTTTTTTATTTATAATTTCAGACTGTTATTGTTAGGTAGAACGCCATTAGTTTTCACTTGACTGAAATATGTGCATATCTGGAGTATAGAATTAAGAGAATTCTAAATTTTCGTCGAAAAATTTTTGATATTAAAAACGGTTTTCACTTCTTCTTTTCTCTAATTTTATTATTCTATAATTAAATGGTTCTCGCTTCTTTTTCTCTAAAAAGAGAAAAAAAAAGAGTTAAATATTTTTACAAAAGCTACGTTATATGTAAATTTTATTATTTTATTACTTATTATATTAGAATAAGACATAATAGCTACTGAGATTTATAAAAAATATAAATCTTCAAAAACTGTATTATTTTTTTTTAATATTATTAAATTAAATTAAATATTATAATAAAATATTGTTAATATAATTTTTTTTAATATTATTACTCGATATTATTTTAACCTAGCGTTTGATCCGACGTAAAATAAATAAATAAATGTAAAAAGTATGTTTAAATACTTGAAAAAGTAATTTGAGTACTTGAAAAAGTAACTTACTTTACACAGTAAATTTCAACCTGTTGGATCGACCAAGGAAAACACGCATCCTTCGTACCAATAATACATATATTTATACAAGCGGAAAATAAAATAGAAAAATACAATGGCTTTTCACGTTCAACCCAACTCATCGATCTGATAACCACCGAGATGCTCCCCAGGTTGTCACGGTCCTCGAGCATGTGTTAACTCCACAGGGCTACAAACAGAAACAAAACATACTTTTAGTTTGATAATTATATTATTATCCACCTTACGTAGTTTAAATCTTCGCTGACAGTAACTACAGCTTCCGAAACAAACTTTTAATCATAAACAACGCAACAAAACAATCTTTCGCTTTTAATATTCAAAGAAATCTAAAATTTGGATTATCTTCACGCTTAAAACCTCGCTAAAAGCGTATCAAAAAGTACAAAAGTGCTTAAAGCTATGAACTCGTATATTTAGTTATTTGCGGACGCGCAAACGACTTTCACTATGAAACACTCTCCCTCTGCGGATTAATATTTTTCTTTCCAAGTCGGGTTCCAGGGATAACGTAATGAAATGCTCGCAGTTTCCCCGACACGTTTATGCGAATTTAGTTGTTCACGAAGTGTTACGAGGGTTTTCAGCAAATTTCCACCTCCGTCAGAGGCTTTGGTTGCGAAGTCACCTGACGCATCGACCCGAAAACTCGTGGCACGAAAACGATTCGCGGAATTTAATTAAGCTCCACCTACTTTTTTTTTTTCCCCTCTCTCAACTGCCAACGCACTTCGTAGCTATTACGGTGAAAGTAGACGTGTATCGAAGACCTTCCAACGAGCAGCGACGAACGGAAATTCGACAAAGTAAGCTCGAGCTCTCGGCGACTTTATTAAAATGAGAAGCAGCTTACTGCAAAAAGTTCTGGAACAATATCTTAACGTAACTCGAGTTACTTGTTGAGGATTAGTAGATTAAAATGTAGATGAACTATCTTGGTAAAACATGTTTTAAGCTGGTTCGGCGAGATTTAATTTTTGTTCAAAATATTAACAGTGGTAAACGAAAATTGTTTAAAACGTTAAAATGTGAAATGAGTTAGATTGGGTTTGATGAATATTTAATTTTCTTAGTAAAACACACATGATGGATGGATGAAATTTTATTTTTGAACGTTTAATAAGCAAGAATGCTGTTGGCAAATATACATTTTTAATTAAAAAGAGATCTTTTATATGTTTTTATTATCTTACAACTATTTACTCGTTTGACAGTTTTACACTTTTTAGTGTAATTAACATTGAAATTAACTAGAGTAGTATAATCATTGTGTAGGTAGAGAATGCCTTGATGTGTGTGTGTGTGTGAGAGAGAGAGAGAGAGAGAGAGAGAGAAACCGCTCATAAAACCTAAGTATTAACCCTTTCAGTGCCAGCGGACCGATTTATCGGGCCGCGGTCCTTATGCGAAAATTGCCACGGGCCGATGCGTTGTGGCGGGCTTACGTGCTGAGGGACTTTTTCTCAGCCTTGTTTGAAGGGCCTTAGTTGTTCACGTTCAGATCCTTATCTCCAATGCCAGTAGTATAGACCACACCATGCTTCGGTCTATGTATTTGGTTTTTCTTCAGTCTTTCTCCATATTCTTTAACCCTTTGCGATCGGCAGATTTCGCTTTTGGGAGTACCAGTAGGTCGGAGCAGATCTATCGTTTCGCGATTACTTTTCCGTACAGGATTTAAAGTCAATATATGGATATTAAAACACACAGAATTTGTTGAAACTGATTTGTTATATTTAATACTACTTGTCATACGTAAGAATACAAAATTTTTAATCTCATCGCTACTCTCATTATCTTGCGAATCATTTCTAAACCCTTTCATTTTTGCGAATACACTGAATTTTTAAAATTTTGAACACATTTTATTATAGATAAAATTGATACTTTTGTAAAATAAGGTGTGCGATGTACACAATAACTAGCTTTTTAACGATCTCAATGTTTCTCGAGAGCTCGTTCGAAATTGACTGCATGTAAATTTCTCTAAACAATTATGCATTGTTATCTCGTAAATCGACCGAAACATTTGAATCACGAGGCATAGGGGACGATAGTGTTTTGTCATTTTTTCGATTTTCGAAGGTTCCCGCTGCGGGGTCATTGACTTCTACGATTATTTAAAAATGTCCCCGCTACGGGGACACCGACCGCAAAGGGTTAAGTTTCAGAAGAATAAATAGTAAAATTTTCCTCCAGAAAATCGGAATTTTGTTCCTTATAAAGCTATTCATATACGCGCATATCAAATCGGCCCGTTGCATTCTTCGCATGTACTCTGTAAAATGCATTGCACTAAAAGGGTTAAGTTTTCGGCCGCACCAATACGATGGAACCTAGTTTCCAATTGGTTCGGCCTTTAGCCGGAAAATAATATAAAAGAGCCGAGGAAATATAGTTTCAGGCAGATATAGAATTAGAGAATTGGAATTAGAATTAGAGAGGTACAGAGAGAGTTATAGAGTTTAAGTCAACCACTGTAAAAAGAATTGCAAAATACACACTACTGTTCCTACAATAGTAGAAATTTATTTAAAAAAAAAAAGTTTTAGAAAATTGAATAAAGTGTAGAAAAATGGAATTGATTGTATTACGATAGAATTATTCTAGGTTTCGAACTCTAGAACAACGCTAAACTTGAAAATGCATTATAAAAATAAATATTAAAAATATAAATATATATTAAAAATATCAATATATTAAAAGTATAATGTTTTTTTAAATTCTGAACTAGCTTCGGTTATTAAAAGAGTCATTTAAATTTTGAAATCGGAGACGAGGTGAAAATACAATTCGTAGCTTTAATAAATTAAAAGAATTATTTCAGTGCTTCTGAAAGAAGAAAAATGATTACACGCTGGATGCATTTATATCGAGAACGCAATATTATTACCTTCCCTTGGTTTAATTTTGCAGCCTTTGCTAAGTGCTGTTGTTCTTGGTTGAATAGAATAAACAAGATTAAAATGGAACAGTAGTCACAGTGTCTATTGAGAAGAAGCTGGAACTCCTTACGAAGTCGATTCTCAAGAGCGGCGCAAATCAATTTCATTAGTTTCAGTGTGGCTGTTTTCAACGTGTATTCACTCTTAGAGCGAATGATAGCAGTGAATAGAATTAAAGGTGCTCTTAGAACTTTTCTTGATGTAGCACTCTTTAGTTAAGCATCCGTTGATAGCGAAGAGGTCCTCGTGTCTCTGTAAATTTTTACCACTGCGCGAGATCTTTTCTCTAATTTCTCTTTCTTCAAAACGTAGTTTATGAAATTGGATTTGGTTGCAGAAAAAAATTGAAAAAATAGTGTTAATATTACTTTTAACAATTATATGATATACGATATTTCACTCTGTTATTATTTGGATAATAAACAATATTATTTCGATAAATTTTAATAATTATATAATATACGATATTTCACTCTGTTATTATTTCGATAATAAACGGTATTATTTCGATAAATTTTAACAATTATATAATATACGATATTTCACTCTTTTATTATTTCGATAATAAATATTAAATAATATTATTGAATAATATAGATAATATATTTTTTTTTAATTAAAGTATTTACAATCAATCCCTTATATGGAATTATTATACAATATATTTTTTTTCAATATATGTGGCGTGTGAAGTAATTCATAGTGGTCACATTGGATCATTATGTTTATATACGTGTTGTCACGTTGATTTTTATAATTAGAATTTTTTCTGAGAAATATATCTTTACTCTTCGATTTTTAAAGAAACAAAACAGTTTCTGTATATTTTTTCCTTTCAAAAACAACGAAGACAAATATATCTAAAATATACAAAATACATTTGAAATAAGGCATCTTAATATAATTTTCACCACAGTGTTTCTCTCTTATATTCATATAAGTTTTGTTGGTATTGCATTGTGGCATGTGAAGTAATTCATAGTGGTTGCATTAAATCATTATTATATATGTGTCACGTTGATTTTTATAATTCCAACCTTTTCTGACAAATACATCTTTACTCTTCCATTTTTAAAGAAACAAAACAATTTCTGTACATTTTTTTTCCTTTTTAATCAATGTACTTACCATAAAGTACAATACGTTAAATATAATGTAATCTAAAAATTTGTTAAATAATGCAATCGTTCGATTATATAACTTCAAATATCGTAAGTATTGAAGAAATTTTGTATTTATCAAAATTTTAATCCTATATTAAAACCCAAATTTTGTTTGCTTATAAATGAAACAATTATAACCAGTGATCAGTTTCTATTTTAATCTGAAACCTAGCAATTAATGGTTATCATAAATAACTCGGCTGACGTCAATATGACAGTATACTAATAAAATATAATATAAAATAAAAATATAAAATAATAATAAACTAAAATATAATTTAAGTTTTTAACTCAAATCTTCGTAGAATTTCTATATTCGAATCTCATGGAAATATTTTTTATCACGCTCAAAATATTAGCATTTTTAAAAGAATAATGTAAATGTAATTTTCAGTTAAACCAATAACAACCGTCTTGAATGATATATTAAAGCTCTGTCTTTAGATCTAAAGTTACAAGTGGAGTTTCCAAGTATTAGTATTCCTAGTGTTTCTAATTCCGTTTAATTCCTCAATATGATATCATACCGTCAAGTAACAATTCTGAGAAACGGTCTTGGTTATTAAAAAAATGTTTTGCCAGTAGATTACTGGAACACGAAGGCTGATACACAAGCTAATACAAAGAAGGGTTTTTTTCGTGATGTCACTTTTCCTGGTAAAGCAAATTCTCAGATCAGTGCGCTAATATTCACAGGAATATACACGAATGCGTTGCGATATCGTGATAAAACGTATCAAACGCGAGTAAAAGATACAAGTATAATTTAAAATATGGTAGATTTTAATTAAGCTGCGTCAGACATCAGACTCCCAGTCTCTCAGATCTTACTTAACCCTCTATGGGACCCTGTGACTTAAACGTCACGATTATGGTTCGACGAAAAGTCTCCGAAACGGGTTGTCGTATATAAATCTCTTTTATCGATGCGTTTTACGCCGAAAGGAACATGTTTGAGCGACAAATTGTCATTGTTGATAAAAAATAGTACGAGTGAGATGAAAAATCTTGAACATTTCATGAATGTATTGTGTTTATATAAGGTGAATCGCGTGTGATGATCACCTTAATTAATTCTGTTAGTAGATGAATCGAATTTCTCTTTTTTCTTTTTTTTTTCTTTTGTGGATTGGATTACTGTAATTCAGAGGAATCCTTAAAATGATTGTAGTGTGATTTTCGTCAGCTGTTTTTTTGCTTTTTTTCTGCTGTTTTTTTGTTTTCGAGGTCATCTTCACTTTTTCATACGTAAACCTATAATTTTATTACGCTCATATTTTATCAAATATTAACCGTGTGATTTAAAAGTTACAAACTGACGTATCTATATATGAAAAAATTAATTTTCCTTAGTTATCACTGCACTATTAAATTTGATTACTGTATTACTGTAGCGACACCACGATCCATCTACGGTAATTATTAGTCAAAACATTTTCAAATCAAAGTGAAAAACTGTAATCAATCGTAATTTTTCTTCAATAAGCAGACAAAATTCGGGCTATAGAGGGTTAACACTACATTTGATATATTTTTTTTTTCAAATTTATCAATCAATTATTAACCACTTGCGCTGGAAAGACGTGCCACGCACGACGTGATGCTTTTGTCACAGAATTTCCAACGACGTGGTATGCACGTCGTTTTAATACACGTTTATTTTTAACCTGATCCAATTTTTATTCTAGATTTTTTCTTATTGTCCGGGGTTTATATGGGAATGATCATGAATGGATGGTGGCATCATATGGATACAGCAATAAGTAAATTAAATATTCATATTTGTATAATTTTATAATCAATCGACGCTCTATATTCCCTTTAAAAAACTATTGAAAGTTCTAGGTCGAAAATAAATTAATTTAAAAAATATAAATCGTTTTCCGATTTCTCTACGGCATCGAACGCTCTATGACGTTTCTCAGTGAGTTACGCTGGATCGTTCTGCTACACGCGTCGGTGAATTTTTCGCCAGCGCAAGTGGTTAAGGGTAGAAAAAAGTATTTTATATTTTAGGGGTGGTTTTTTCAAGCAACCCTTCCAGTTACCACTTCTAAAAAAAAAATCAGCAGTAATTCTCTGTTATCCATTTATTACATGCCAAAGTTTCAATAGTATCGGATTGGTGGAACATGTTTGTAGTGTTTTAAAACTAGATTTACGGAACCCGTCAATTTGACGCAACTCAGTTTTCGATGCTTAAATTTAACAATCATGCATGCGTAAAATGTAAACTGAAAATAAAATTTACATATAAAAAATATACTAAATAAACCTCTGCTAATAGAAATCAATTAACCTATATAAATTATAACCTATTAAACTATATAATTAAACTATAGAAAATAAATTGAACTAATGATACTATAAAAAATTTGTATTTCAATGTACCCATCGAAATGATCCAATGGAATAGGTATAAGAATATTATTTCATAAGGAGGTATACGGACAGGAAGAAGATAATAAAAGCGAAAGCAATAACGGACGAAAACCAGACCCAACGGGCAGACTATGGGTCGGTGCGTTGCCAATGTTTATAGAAATGCGAGGGAGGAAGGAAAAGGGACTGGCGAGGGTTTTCTTGGCTGAAAATGGCAGCGTGGAAATGAGAGTCGAGCGTGTCGTTAAGTAAAGATTAGAGTCGGGAATGTTGCTGTGTCGAGACAGTTGGAATGTTTGATTATATGTTTATCTAGATCATTATAACTCTATATAACTCTATACAATTGTGGGGATATAAGTAAGTGGGATGAGACTTTGGTATATGTAAAGTTTAATGTTAAAAACATTGTAATAATTCCTCCGACGCTAACTCTAACACACTGTGGCTGTACTCTCAACTGTCTCGTATCCTTAACTGCCTATCTTTAACTGCTAACTCTTAACTTCAACTGCCGCATACGCTTAACCCTTTGACTACGGTAGATTTTGAGACGCACCGGCCGTACCATACGGTAGGAATTCAGTTACGACGTACGCCGAGAACTGCGAAATTTTTTGTTATGGGTGCATTTTTGGGAAAATATATTTCAATAATCGAAAACTGAGTTTCACTACATTGGGACAATATTATTTACTTATTTGTATTCTGCACCGAATCGTTACTATACGTGTTAAAAATTTAATATTAACGTTAAGCTCAAATTTTCAGGGCGCCTATAGCCGCCCTCCGTGTCATAAAGCCAAACTGCGCCGGGCGCCTAAAGGCGCTCTCAGTATCACAAACGCAAAATTTCTAAGCGCCTATAGGCGTCCACAGTAGCCAAGGGGTTAACTAACTCGTCGCTGAACTCATTCACACTTTTATCATTTTCTCTGCTCATTCTTTCCTCTGCTCTCACATGCACCCTTTCTCCCTTCCACTCCATCCCTTGCATCCATAGTCCAAACTCTCGCAGCCACGTACACGGTTTTCCCAATCACTTCGTTCGCACGGTTCGATCACTCGGTTCCAAACATTCTTTCCTCGCATCCCTTCAATCACTCGAGATCATTTCGTCCGCAGTCACATTTTCCCTAAACATACCGGCGCCGTCCCGTCGCGAGGAGACACCGGCTGTACACACTTGACAACTACCATTCATACCTCTTTCACCTTAGCCCATACATTCACTCGTTTCACACATTCCTTATTTCTAACACCCTACACAATTTTCTCGAAAACAAAGCGTCGTATGAACAAATTTTATTCTATATCTTCGACTCATTTTTTCATATAGAATCACTCTCTTTTCGCTTGTACCACCAGTTACCGAACACCCTGTATATCTTCGATCAAAGAATAAAATAAATTGCACCCAAAATGCATTAATTTGACGAATACTCTAATTACGAGCTCCGCTCCCTTAACCGGTTTAATTAATACGGTTTCGCGCGAGTAAGCGATATCGATTCATCGTTGTCTTATTCGCCCCTTGTCATTAGTTAGCTTTTATGTAGCAACCTGATAACAGTCAATTCCGAGCACTGTTTCCATTTAATCTTGAAGAACGCACAGAATACCGAGTCGGATTATTGTTATCGATACGATCTCCTGACAACGGTCTTCGTCCATCGTACAACATGTACGCTCTCGCGAAAAAGAAGCAGCCAATACAATTTCCGTGTGCACGCTGAGAGTCTGATTGTAAGTTACGGCACTCAAGCCGCGCCGGATAATTGCGTTCCTCGTCGAAACTTCTCACGTTAACTCCTGTTTCAAAAGTGTTGCTCTTTCGGATCTGTCGGAAAGACTATGGCGTGAGCTGGAGCGAAATTCATCTTTCAACGGACGTTCGAAATACGGGATAACTTTTGATTAATGTGTATTTTGTTAGAATGGTGAAAATAAAAGATTAGTAAAGGAACATGTGAGATTAGTAACCGGAGATCTTATAGAGTGAACGTATTGTACTGAACAGGTCAAAAGTCATGGAAGGATTTGAAATCATAAGTTTTTATTTTTATTTTTTTTTTTTATGCAATGAAACTTATGAAATGCAAATATTTCTTCGTCAGTTTAAAAAATTGGTAAAAGAACATATAAGATTAATAATTGAAGGCCTTATAGATTGAAAATGTACAGAATAGGTGAAAAGTTACGAAAGGATTCGAAATCATAAGTTTTTTATTTAACAGTTATTGTTTCTGGAATTTTTTTTTTCATGTAACTTACAAAATGGAAATATTTCTCTGTTAGTTTTGAAAATTAGTGTTACGCGAGTAGGGTAGACCGAGGTGAATGAGGATCAAAATAAGAATTCAGTGAGAAGAAAGATTTTAAAGTTTTAAACAAATTTTTTATTATTAATGTTCGAATTAAATGAGTATTAATTACGAATTTATAATGAAAAGTTACCTTTCTAAATTTTGACTGTTATTTTTTTCACTATGAAAAGAAAATTACTCGGTCTACTTCATAAGTGACTTTGCGAATAAAATTATTTTTATCCTTTAGATTTGAGAGTACTAAGAATTGTTTTTTTGGAAATATTTTAAAGCATGCGCGTTTGTCAACAAATCTCAGAAAATACCGTAGTTTAAATAAAATGTCCATACAGAAATTAGACCGTTGCAATCGGAAACGACGGATGTTAAGGAAAATATAAAATTCCATTTCATAAACTTTTTTCTCAATAAAAATAATTGCTAAAAAAGAAGATATTACAATTTCAAATCTTTTCGGAACTTTTGGCCCACCGTGTATTGCACCGAATTCAGTTTAAAAATTCTTCTTGTATCTTTTATCGAATAGTATTATACATGGCAAGTAGAAGCAAAATTCATCAATTCCATTAAGGTTAATCATTTGATTTATAAAAAAGTAAGCACTAGCTTGTGCTACGATACAAAAATTAATAAATATACAAAAAATGGAGTTAATCAGCGGCTCCTAGACTCACACATTGCTAATATTTTTTTTTAATCACTCACCACCTCCTGTACGATTGCAGAAAATTTGAACTCTAAAATCGAACATACAGAATCGAACCAGCCACATCACTAACCTCACAGAAGCACATAAAAAATATTATACTTAATCAATCTTAAAAAGTTAGTAATATTATTATAGTAAAAATACTATACTTAATAATCAAGTACTTAATCGACACTAACCTTCCTAACAAAATTTAAACGAGCCTTTGCAAAATCTCTTGTCGCTAATTACCTATTTGTTACATACTTAAATAAAAAGAACGATGATAGAATAAAATTCAAAATTTGTCAGTCATAGTGTGTCTATTTGAATCGCACCGCTAAAACAATGAAAATGTGAGAAATTATTCGATATCATAAAATGATGCGCTTTTGATAAAACACGCACGGAATGCAAAGAAACGTGACACGATTAAACGCTACAAAGGATGAACAAGACCTGACGCAACAAAGGCTCGTCAAGTTTAATAAAATTGGCAAAACAAATTCTCTAAGCGGAGATAAATATATTATCTTGGCGGTTCAAAGCGATTAAAACGAGGGCGCAAGAACGCATTTCCCTGAAAGATCCGGCGCAGCTCCGAGGAAGTAATTAGGAAAGAAATTCTAAGGCGAAGTTGGTCTCGACGGGAACTTGCACGGCACGGAAAAATCAGACGCGAGGAATTGGTCGAAGAATCGCTCCCGGGAAAATCGCTGCGGTATTCAACGAATATGCGGAACCCATTGCTTAAACTTGTCGTCAAAGGCGCGTTTGTCTCCAGGAAGTTGTGGAAATTAATTTGCATCTACCGCGTCTGCCGCGTGCCACGCGGATATTTTATTCCTATATACGTTTCTTGAAGATCGCGAAGCACATCTACTATGCGGATGAAACACGGTTGTGATTTATTTCGTTCGCAAATGGAATAATTGTTAGCCTTTTGTAGATGCATGTGACTTCGAAAGTATAAAAATTGACTGAAGTATAAAATTTTTTTATTTTCATAATGTAGGAGTGGTAGTGTATATTTAGGTGCTTTTACAGTGGTTGACTTCAAAAACTAACTCAAACTATGTTTCCACGGCTCTTTTATATTATTTTTCGGCTAAAGGCCGAACCAATTGGAAACGAGGTCCCATCGTATTGATGCGGCCCAAAACTTGAGACTTAGATTTTATGAGAGGTCTCTCTCTTTCTCTCATACACACCAAGACATTCTTTACCTACAATAATGTTAGTATTAACACGTTGACTGCCATGGGGGCCACCGGTGGCCAGCGACGCAACCAATAGTAAAATACATAATTAGAGTAAATATCAATACTGATAAATTTTAAAATAATACCACTGTTACTATAATGGTTTGAAAAAATTAATGTCATACAGAACATGCAAAAATAATTTTATCAATACAAGGAAAATATACATATTATTTTTTTTGAACATAATATACATCGCTTAACCCTTTGGCCTATAACCACGAGTCACACTCGTGGCGCCGATTCTGGATAAAATACAATAAAAACACACAACATTTATGATAAAGTTCAATTTTGGCTTTAACTGTAATTTAAATTTACAATATTGAAAATTAGCAAATACAAAATACGTGTAATATTTCGATACTTTGCGTTTGACAAAGTGTCAAAGACGTAAATAACTATCGCTGATGTGTATGAAGATCGAAGAAATTATAAGCCAAGGGGTTAATAAGAAATTCATGTTGGCGTCATGGGCAAACCGCGTAAAATGCGCGCGGCAGTCAACGTGTTCAACAGCAATTTGTTGATAAACGTTGGCTATAAAAAGCCGATTAATAGGCTCCTAGTCGATGGGTGTTTGTTGCAAAAAGCCGATTAATAGGCTCCCGGTTGGTTAAAATATAATTTTGTAATTACGTGGACAGAAATTAATAAGATATATGAAGAAGAACCTTAAACTTATAATTTCTTATTCTTATTAATTTATATTTTAATAAAGACACGATAAATTGTGAACTTCACGCGTCTGGAATATTATTAAAATTTTGAGTTGTCTTTCAGCTAAAGCTAAATCTTGTTATTTATGGGTAGAAAAGCTGTGTAACCAACAATTTCAAATGTAAGGGTTAGAGTTGAAGAAAGTCGTCGCTAGTTTAGATAGCTTAATTGGTAGAGTAAAGATCTGATATGGGAAAGTTCTGAGTTTGAATCTCGGTCCGAAAATGTCTCGAGTTCGTTCCTTCCTTGAAAATTTGGAATTTTAATTGGAAGTCGGTATGCTTGAAATTCTGTCTTACACAATAGCGACCAAGGTACAATATCATAAACCTGCAGTAACGCCAAGCATCGGACACGTATTATAAAACTGTACGCCAACTGTTAAAATTAATTAATTTTGCATTGATGTTTTGTCGATAAAGCCTTGCAAGTAACTCATGAATAATTATTCAAAATTGTTTCAAGTTTATAATTATTTTTAATTTTGTATTCTGAGATTACTCTTTTCAAGCTGTACATTTAATGAAAATCATTACGTATCAAAGACGAATTGCATAAAAAATAAATTATTACTGAACNTGTTCAACAGCAATTTGTTGATAAACGTTGGCTATAAAAAGCCGATTAATAGGCTCCTAGTCGATGGGTGTTTGTTGCAAAAAGCCGATTAATAGGCTCCCGGTTGGTTAAAATATAATTTTGTAATTACGTGGACAGAAATTAATAAGATATATGAAGAAGAACCTTAAACTTATAATTTCTTATTCTTATTAATTTATATTTTAATAAAGACACGATAAATTGTAAACTTCACGCGTCTGGAATATTATTAAAATTTTGAGTTGTCTTTCAGCTAAAGCTAAATCTTGTTATTTATGGGTAGAAAAGCTGTGTAACCAACAATTTCAAATGTAAGGGTTAGAGTTGAAGGAAGTCGTCGCTAGTTTAGATAGCTTAATTGGTAGAGTAAAGATCTGATATGGGAAAGTTCTGAGTTTGAATCTCGGTCCGAAAATGTCTCGAGTTCGTTCCTTTCTTGAAAATTTGGAATTTTAATTGGAAGTCGGTATGCTTGAAATTCTGTCTCACACAATAGCGACCAAGGTACAATATCATAAACCTGCAGTAACGCCAAGCATCGGACACGTATTATAAAACTGTACGCCAACTGTTAAAATTAATTAATTTTGCATTGATGTTTTGTCGATAAAGCCTTGCAAGTAACTCATGAATAATTATTCAAAATTGTTTCAAGTTTATAATTATTTTTAATTTTGTATTCTGAGATTACTCTTTTCAAGCTGTACATTTAATGAAAATCATTACGTATCAAAGACGAATTGCATAAAAAATAAATTATTACTGAACTAAGCGTTGCACAACAGAATTATCTACAGAATATGAACAAATCTGCAAAATTAAATAATTTTTATTGACATTTATATTTTAGCATTTATCAAAAATATTTAAGAGAAAAGATTGGATCAGAAATGCAGCTTTAGTAAACTAATAAATTTCAAAACGAATTATATATTCCGTTTTGTAGTTTTAAAATTCCACATCATCGTGGGCCGGCGCTCAGGCGACAGACTCAGAAATCTGCGTTTTTACGGGGCCGGCGCTCAAGCGACAGACTCAGAAATTTACGTTTTCGCGGGGCCAGCTGTCAATGTGTTAACACTTTGCGGGCCGCGCATTTATCGAAGCGCCGTTACGCTGCCGCCGGCGAGATTCACGCAGGTTCTACTGCTCGCCAACGGTGATATTTACGCAATTTTTCGCAACATAAGTAGTTGGTATATAATTATTATTAAAGAAGGCGCTAAAATAACTGTTACACTATTTTTATTCCATAGTCTTATATTTTTTAACTAGTACTAAAACGTTTTACTTAAAAAATTTAATTCCTAAGATTCATAGTTCTTTTTAGTATGATAATTTTGATAACATTTTCCAACATACTTGTTGGATAATATACAGTATAATATACAATAAACAGTTGAAACCAATGTTCCCTGATCGTCAAATGTTGTTTTGCAACAGTATGTCTACCTATACAAACGTCGATATGAAGCATCATCGTTGGCGAAAATAAGTCACGCGTACGTGATAGCGGCCCGCAAAGTGTTAAGTGCCTATCGCGGTAGTGGCTCAGCCCCACGGTACGGTTTATTCAAAGTCACGCCGTCCGCAAAGGGGTAAATGCACGGTTTGTCTATTCTTTAATGCCCAATCCAGCTGTGTAAAAACATTAAAAAAAAATTGATCTGTTTTAAAATTTGTACACTCTACTTTGAGAGCTTATTATCCCTAATCATCCCTTCAAAGTGTACGATGGCCGATATAAAAAAACACGTGCCTAATATTTTTTCTAGATCCATATCATATCAAAATTTCATAAAAATTAGCTTGTGTCAATTCCATAACATTTCTTATAAGATTGACAAAATATCTCGAAGATAACGAGGGTAATTATAAATATATATAAATAATTGTAAATAATTATAATAATAATTAATTAATTATCAAAATTTCATAAAAATTAGCTTGTGTCAATTCCATAACATTTCTTATAAGATTGACAAAATATCTCGAAGATAACGAGGGTAATTATAAATATATATAAATAATTGTAAATAATTATAATAATAATAATTAATCCTTTGTATTTCAATTCAGGTAACATTAAAATCAAATAGTCTTATGCTTTCCGTAATTTTAATCCACGGAAAAAGCTAATAAATCTGTCTGTCGGAATTAGTTGACTAACGTTCCCTAACTTGTTACAAATTTAAGGTACGCAAAGTGCCCTCCGAGCCGAGCTCCCTTTTCCAGGAAAAACCATACATTAGCGACATTTATGAGGCGTTAACATTTTCCTAAATATGCGGAGCATAATTACGCGAGCAAAATTTATGGACAACTCGTGGTGCATGGCGGCCAATGTTGAACGAAATTGCATCATCGCGAGCTACCTTACAGCCAAGTCCAGATAAAATTCACGAGGCTGTCAGACCGCGTATACCGACGTTTAATTGGATTGTAAATTCGAAAAAATTGCATAAATGTGTGAAATATTGTGTAACGGCAAGGGAATCTATTAGCATATGCATGTTTTCTTTAAATAATGGCAACAGAAAGTAGAATATTAATATATACATTTAATGCATTATTTATTTGATGTTTAAAACTGATTAACTTCTGTTTGAAATTTATTCCAAGACTTTAATATTCCACACTTAGAAGCAATTTTTTAATGAAAATATTTATGGATCACTAGCGAATGTTCGAAAATTTGTTCAAATTCATCGACCTTTAACCGTTTGACTGCTGAGGAGCGCTATCGCGCTTTTCTTATGTTGCGTCTTATGCTGTCTTAAACGCCTACATGATATATTCGGAAAATTATAAGGGTAAAAAGCTAACCAGGTTACAATTTGTTTCAAGTATTATTGATGAAATTGAAAAGGAATGGTTCGCAAACAAAAACAACGCTTTATTTTTACTGCATTTGTGTATCAATAAAAGTATCAAGATAGTTTATAATTTAATAGGATTAGTCTACGATCAGACATTAGACTCTGTAATTTCTATTTGAATACAAAATTGAAATTCGGTAGGTGTACCCAAACTTCTGAGCGGCGGTGTAATTTCAGTTCTATTCAAATTCAAATCATCAGTCCTAGAATTAAAAAGTTCTTCGAATACTGCCTTCACAATTCCTTTATTCCGAAATAAGTTGTCAAATTGGAGCTTCGAAAAAACCAGGTTTCACATGCACCAATCTAATATTAAATTGCAGTAAAAATTAATTTGCTGCAGTAATTCTTCAAAATTTATATTTTAAATATATTCCAGTCTATCTTTGCACACAGTATAAGCTGTATTATGAGCTTTCAAAGTGTATTATTTTCCTCTGAACATAATACTTGACACCAAAACTACCAAAGCGGTCAAAATGACCGGCTTGTGATTCCTTATAGAAATTCTATAAATTTAGAATGATTTAGTTTGAGGAATTTTTCGTGATTTTCTGTGGAAAATATTGGTAAAGATTTGTTGACCTCAACGACAGTAAAAGTACTTCAATATACATTACCATTCCTACACTATCGTGATAATAATGAAACTGTGTGGGTGATGAGCGATTCCATAACCAGAAACATCCCTTTGCTCCCTTGGCCAGGCAATTTTCCCGACTCGAATGCCATAGAAAATGTCTGGAGCCTACTCGAAAGACTAGTTTACAACTCTCCAAGCATCATGTTATCCGAGTTGAAAACAAAAATTAAAGATATTTGGGAAAATAATGAAGATACAAAGCATATGATCGAGCAATGTATACGGTGCGTGCCTGAAAGGATACAAGCTGTCATCGAAGCAAAGTGTGGAAATACAAAATATTCAGATGTGTTAATAACGTTATGTACAGTAGTAGTGTATTATGTTAGTAGTTAATAAATTATATCGTTACAATTTGAACAGGCCTTATAATTTTACGGAAAACGTGAAAAACGCTGAAAATTTGTAGCGGTCCTAATTCGATGGCCAGGGACTGTAGAACAAAATGAAACAGTTCTATTTTTCGTTTTAATTGGTCAATCAGCGTATATTAGACACGCAAAAGGATACTTGTCACGCATGTACATTTCACGCAGACTCATCAAAGTAAACTCATAACCGCTAATTCCACGTCAAAGTGTTCCCTTTCCGATTGCCCAATGCTGTCATTTCAATTTCACAACATCCTGCATGAATCAAATAAAAACACAGACTATATGTCTTAGAAAATCCCTTCTTACCATAAAAAGACAATTATCTTTGTAATTGATCCATCTTATTAACCTGTTAACTGGGGAAACCGAGTAAATCGATATTTTGAACGTAATAATTAATTTTTCTACGAATCTTTTACTGTCGAGTGCGTCGTTATATTTTTACTAGGAACACGTTACATCATACTTACATTTGCAGGATATAAAATCGACCTAACTAAAACGAATTCTTCTCTGTCAATCTTTAATTTAGAGTGTAGAGGAGCGTCTGATCGAAAAATGACCCGGTTAACAGGTTAAAAGAGAAAACGATAAATGACGAAAGAATCAACAGGTTCTTTCACGAAGAAAAGTTTCCACAGATTTTATATTTATATTACGCATGGTTATGATTGATCTTATTATATATAATATTATTGATCTTATTATATATTAGGTTGGGGAAAAAGAAATCCATTATTTTTACGTGAAATGATTTAAAACTGTTTTATGGTCGATCTTTAGCTCCTGGGCGATGCTACGACTACTAACCTGACGGTCAACTTCGATTATCTCTGTGATTTTATCCACATTTTTGACGACGGGCCTGCCTGTGCAAGGTGCATCTTTAACATGAAAAATACCTGAACGGAATCGACGAAACCAAAATTGCACGTAATTAGCTGTTACAGTATCGGGACTATAAACACCATTCACAATTTCAGCCGTCTGGCTTGCATTTTCGCCTTTATCGAAGAAAAATTGTAAAATGTACCGAATTTTCTCTTTGT
>SMSQ01000372.1:32698-58399 GCA_019453375.1 Ctenoplectra terminalis
AATTAATTGTAGATATAGACAGTGGGTGATCAAATTATTACGATCGGACGAAGAAGTTATATATTTCATATTTTTGGTAATATTGTGTCCTGAATAATAAGAACACGTAGGTACCCTTTTTTGTTCTTGATTCGGAATTAATTGTAGATATAGACAGCGGGTGATCAAATTATCACAATCGGACAAAGGAGTTAAATATTTTATATTTTTGGTAATATTGTGTCCTGATTAACCCTTTGACTACTGTGGCCGCCTAAAGGCGCTTAGAAATTTTGCGCTTGTGACACTGTGGGCGCCTAAAAGCGCTCGATGCAGTCTGGTCTTCTGATGCGGAGGACGTCTATAGGCGCCCTGAAAATTTAAGCTTAACGTTAATGTTAAATTTTTAATATGTATAGTAACAATTCGTTGCAGAATACAAAGAAATAAATAATATTGTTCCAATGTAGTGAAACTCAGTTTTTCGAATATTGAAATATATTTTCCCAAAAATGTACCCCTAAGAAAAAATTTCGCCCTTCTCGGCGTACGTCGTAACTGAATTCCTACCGTATGGTACGGCCGGTGCGTCTCAAAATCTACCGTAGTCAAAGAGTTAATAAGAACACGTAGGTATCCTTTTTTGTTCTTGGTTCGCAATTAATTGTAGATATAGACAGTGGGTGATCAAATTATTACGATCGGACGAAGAAGTTATATATTTCATATTTTTGGTAATATTGTGTCCTGAATAATAAGAACATGTAGGTACCCTCTTTTGTTCTTGATTCGGAATTAATTGTAAATGTATACAGTGAGTGATCAAATTATTACGATCGAACGAAGGAGTTACATATTTTATATTTTTGGTAATATTGTGTCCTGAATAATAAGAACACGTAGGTACCCTTTTTTGTTCTTGACACATAGACAGACAGTTTGACTATATTTTTATTTATTGGCGATACTATTTTACTTGGTTAATGTAAGGTAGGAGGTATATTTGTAATAGCCTAACATTTTATGCTGCCATTGTCCATTTGCAATAATGTAACTCGATACTAGTCATTTATCAAATTATCTTTGTTCGCTTGTGTTTTTCTTCATTGTTACTTGTTTTAACATTATTAAGCAGTGTGCGCACTCATTATATTTTATATATATTCCTACTGGCTTTGAATTTAATTCAACGAATCATGATATATAGGGTGTCCTACTTTTCACGATTTTTCAAGTACTTGGGATAATCTGATAAAAAAATATTTTAAACAAAAGTTGATCAGTTTTTGATTGGCTATATATATTTTGTTGTTATATTTAAAGTTTCGATAATTATCAAAGTAACCTTCATTGTTTTTAAATCACACTTTGTATTTTTGACTTAACAGTATTATAGCCCGCATCAAGACGAATTCATCGACCTAGTATACCATGACTTTTTGTTTAAAATATTTTTTTGCCAGATCATCGCAAGTACTTGAAAAATCGTGAAAAGTGTTACGTGGAACACCCTACATATCTTAACAATTTTTTAAATAATTTGTAGCAGATTTGAAATCATTGTTATGTTAGATTGGTCAGAAAGTTTTATGTGAATAAAAACGATTTTTTTTATTATAAAAGGAAATGTTTTTATTCAATAATGCATTATCCATGAAATAAGTCACCTTTTGTTTTTAAGATTTGAACTGAACTTAATTGCATTTCAAAGCACTGAAAGACAATCATCGTTAAAAACCGTACGAACTTATTAACCAACCTAATACATTATTAAAAACTTAACAATAATATTTGTACTGAGAAAAAGGTGTTATTTCATGTACACTTTCAATTCCATTCTTGCCCAAACTTTGAATATGTAGTTATTTCCAAGCGATCATAATAATTTGATCACCCACTGTAATAAGTATTAGTTAGCTCCTATATAATTTTTCAATTTGGCAATTATACCTATCTATCACAAAAAATAATGTAAGAATATTGTTGAATTATCGCTTAGGATAATTATCCCACATGTTTCCGGTGCAAGTAATTTTGAGTTTATATTTAATAATTAGATATACAAATTATAATTCGCTGACTTTCTATATGCTCAGTGCTCGCAGTCTCTCTCTCTCTCTCTCTCTATGCTCTCTCTAAAATCTCTAATGTCGTGTCGCCTTTTGTACATTAATTCTGACATATTCACTCGTTGCACACCAATTCTCGCGGTCATCGAACCTTACGCTGCTTTCTTTCTCGTGCTCATTTTTGGCGGTCGCTCATCTACATATTACCCGTGTTTATAATTTTTTCACGCATAGGCTGTTGACATCGGTGAGCAATTTGCATGCGTGTCTCATCAGCTGACGAAACGAAACGTGTCTCTTCGCCTCGCAATAAGCTTCAAGCTCTGATGACCGTTCGACAACGTTTAATTTAGTTTTTGACAAGGTTTAGAAAACTATCTTACTTACAGACCTTTCGGGACAGCCTGTATACAAGATGTTCCAAACAAAGTAAGGGACCCGAAAAGTGGTGATTCCTGAGATGATTTCAAGCAACTTTTTCCTCTGCAAAAATCTCAAATTCGGCTTTGTTGACGAGTTATTAACCCATTCGCTGCCAAACCTAAATTATATGAAATCATTCCCATTGCCATTTATATTTTGAGTGTTATTGTTTACCAAAGCTCTGTTATTTCTTGGTAAGAGCACATATATTACCATACATAATCATTTGCAAGCATAAAACCAAAGACGAGTATACTCGTCCTTGGCAGCGAATGGGTTAACAAAAGCGAAAGAGATGGCCGGCGACCAGCGAGCGTTGTCTCCGCGCCGCTCTTGTACGAGTAACTCAGAATAAATAGAAAAATTGTATACGGTTGAATATGGGAACAGTGAACGACCCTTGCTAAGAAAATCAGAAGAATCAGGAAGAATCAGACCCTGACCATCACAATGGCTAACTTGTCCTAGTGACCAATTTTTTCCATGACCAAGGCTGATCTGCGTTCTTATCTACTCTAATACTACTCCAGTTCTATCCAACACCAGTTCGCATTTAGCAGATTGAAGAGCTGTTTCAATATATTTGCAATTATATAAATATACAATTCGAAGCAAGTCACAGGTGGTAACCTATTCTTGTTGAAAATTCTTATGACCGTTGTTAAGTGATAAATTGCCGTTCCGCCATAAATAATCAGTTCCGTAAAAAGGCGAAGTACTTTACAAGCAATCGCCGGGAAAAACGTCCCACCTGGACACCAGACGTGCCTGACCCAAGCCAAGGGACCAGGACGCCGTTAGCGGACGACACAATAGACAAAAAACAGTTATACATTTTCCCACTACACTTTCCCACTACTTCACATTTCCCCACCCTCGCTACACTAGACACACCCTTAACACGTTCATCGCCGCGTCATCCAGATATGGGTGACGGATATGCTTCCGTGGGGCCCCCGTCATCCAAATATGGGTGACGCTATTCTTGTTGAAGTTAATAGGACTTTCAGTTGTATTTTTAAAAGGAATTTAATGGAATAAGCACTGAAATATAAATATAGGATATACAACATAAAGGATAGTTTTTGCAAATTCGACCAGGCTCGACCGATTCCCAGATCGACCGCGAGTATATCAAAACAACAATAAAGTATTTATTTATATGGTTTAAACGACCAATCGGATCGTTACAAATGTCCAATATCTAGACGTAGGCATGATTAACCTACGACAATAATAATACTCTGTTACATTGTTGATATTCCTGCTTAGTGCTTGTTAACGTTACGGCGCGCCGACAGTCGGATTTGGGCCCCGCAAGAAACTCAACCGAATCGCGCTGGGCGACGAACGTGTTAATACAAAAATCATCCAATAAACTGAGAATTCACACACTCCGGACACACCAAACCAATCACAGCAGACACAAAATTTTAGACACGACAAAACAAGAACGCAAGACATCAGTCAACATCTAGACAGCAAAAAGCATCAGTCAAAATCAAGCAAGAGTCAAACTCAGTCATTCAAAGACAAACACACAAGCATCAAACATACAAACATTCAAACACATAAAAATACAGTCCACCATACATAGATTAAGGGTTCCAGTCAGAATACGATTTCTGAGGGTAGAACCCGCGTCAGTCAATCGTCGCGAATACAACCCTCGACGCGCCGACGCATAAACAACCGTTGAACAGCGTAACGATTCCACACTTTTAGTCGGTAGTGTATTGTTGGATGACCAACCTACGTATACGCGCCGAATCATTAAACAGATAACTAAGATTCCGTCATTAGTCATTCCGAACTCAAAAACAAGGTAAAAGTCCGTGTGACTCAACCCCAAACTAAGGGCCACCACTACCCTCTCTACGTGGATTTCGGTTATTAGTCGATGCGCACCAATACAGCAGAGCTTTTTGTACCATCCTTTGTGGGCGTCGACAGTAGATATTCTTGTGTCACAAACGAAGCGTTGGAGCTACATCCGAGGATCCCAACAGTATATTCGATGAGTATGCAATTCGTGCTTGAATAACTGAAAAAGCTGGACGCTTCTCTGTCCGTATAAATTTTTATATTTTGTAAATTGTTTTTGTTTTCTCTGTTACGTTGGTAGTTTGTCGACGAACTCGAGACGTTCCTTCGGTCGTAAATCACAGGTATTACGCGTTGTCGATTCTTCTTCCTGCTGTCTGGATCGCCATTAGCGGGATATTTGATACACGCCCACACTGGTAACGGGAGGATCGCTTTCATGCCTCATTACGAACCCATGATACAGCCCTCCATGATTTCCGTCGTAATCGAGATAATCGGTCTTGGTTATATGCTCGTGAAAAAACCGCGGCGAAGAACATTGTCACCTTGAAGGCATTAAGCTTATCTCAAACTGTCGCGATATGTTGTGTGTAAAATGACCCACTCGAAAGTCTCGAATCGCTTATCGAAATTAGCCCTTTGCGATCAAGAGGAGACTCTCAGTCGCTATGACAGCAGAAAAAACACAGCTTAACCCTCTATAGCCCGAATTTTGTCTGCTTATTGGAGAAAAAATTACGATTGATTACAATTTTTCACTTTGATTTGAAAATGTTTTAACTAATAATCATTGTAGATGGATCGTGGTGTCACTGCAGTAATACAGTAATCAAATTTAATAGTGCAGCGATAACTAAATAAAATTAATTTTTTAAAATATAGATACACGGTTCCATAGAGTGATAAAATGCAGCAATAGAAAAAATCTTACAATAATTTTTTTAGGATCGTTTTGAAGAGTGAAGCTTCTATTTTCGCAAACGTCCATTCATTGCTCATGAACACGCTTCTGATTTTCTCTAAACAATTATATATAATTTGTGTGATTCGAAAAGCTTAAAAAAGATTGTTTTCGTTGAAATCATTGTGAATTTGAAAACTCGAGGATGTAAATACTCTTTTTCGTAAATTGATCGTAGCACACCGTACATTCTCGATGATTATGTATAGCTATTCTGTACAGCGATAAAAAGGTGAAGGTGAAAATAATTTAACGTTATCTGGAGAAAATAGGTCCCGTATATTTTCAACAACTAAATTGGTTAAAAAAAAATATATATAGTGCTTAATAAAAACTAGACTGACTAACGGCCTCCTTTTTTTTCACGTAAATCTCGCGTTGCATAAACACGCAATCGGACATTCAATCTACTTGTGACGGATCAATGAGGGCTTGCTCGCCACGGACGATCTCCTGTGGAAAATCGCGGCCCGTTTATCAGCTAAAAATCCTTTTTCACGATAAAGCTAAGAACTCGTTACAGCAAGCTGTTCTCGAACGTGGCAAACCGCGAGCGTAAATCGCGCAGAAACGCTGCGAAAATTAGCAATCATTTTGAACACTTTCTCGGTAATTGCCGCTCACGTGCAGATAAGATACTTGCACATGCACCATAATTGCGATCACGGCCAGTGAATTCCTTTCTCACATTTTTGCAATTTCAGGCACGCTGTCGAGAACGCGATGAATTCATTAATTAATTAAGCTCGGTGACGTTTAATTCCAGTCATCAAGGTCGATCATTGTGTACGAGTAAATATAAGGCAAGGAAAATACTCAGAAATTGTAGGAAAAATTTACTATAAAAGACTGTAATTAAAATTTTCGTAAAAATTTCGTTACAATATGAAGTTACATTTATGCTTCGTAATGGAAAAATATTATAAAGGGAATTAAATTTTTGGCCCTCAATTTCATAAACTATAAGGAAGAAAAATATCGCTATGTAATATCGAGTAAATATCAAACGTGATATAAATTCGAATTAATTAATGATTTAATACTTCATTTAATTAGTCGTTCGAGTAATTAATATCCTACCGTGTTTCCATCCGTTACTATCTAAAATCATTTTACATTAACTCTTTCCAAACCACACCTACGGTCAACATTACCTTTCCACGTTTTGTCGATACTAAGCTATATAAATCATGGTCAACCGCAACAATACGCCAAGCGATGAATGTTATGGAGTTGACACACGCCAATTTTGATGAAATTTTGATACGATGTAGATCTCGAAAAAAATATTAGACGCGTATTTTTTTTTATATCGGTCATCGTTCATTTTGAAAGGATTTTATCAGACCTTAAAATAGGGACTGGAAAACTTATTTAACAGTATATCTTGAAAACTATTGGAGATAAAAGGAAAGTTCAAATGTATGGTTTGTCTATTTTTGAATGCCGAATATATCTATGTAAACTGTTTTTAAAAAAATTAATTCGTTTAAAAACTTTTCACCCTATTTTTACACAGTAGACAGATTTTACTTCAGCCTCGCTAGCCAAGGAATGGAACTTGGTTCCATTTCCTCAACAGTAATTCATCTATTCACTATTTTGAATGCTACTAACCTATTTCTATACCTACAGTCCCTGACCTGTATTAGAACCAGGTACGAAAATTTCACTTTTATGGCTATAACGTTATGTCATGTATGGAAAACTGTCGTTGCTCGTTCAAATTATTACTAAATACGTTGATAACGATGTATACATAGCAATTATTACTATTGTGGGTACAAAATGTCTT
Organism: Ctenoplectra terminalis; assembly: GCA_019453375.1. Lineage (NCBI taxonomy): Eukaryota > Metazoa > Arthropoda > Insecta > Hymenoptera > Apidae > Ctenoplectra > Ctenoplectra terminalis. The sequence goes on from SMSQ01000372.1 coordinate 39,753, forward strand.
GGTGTGTGTGAGAGAGATAGACCCTCATAAAACACAGGTCTTAAGTTTTCGGCCGCACCATACGCTGGCACCTCGTTTCCAATTGGTTCGGCCTCTAGCCGGAAAATAATATAAAACAGCCGAGGAAACACAGTTTTAGTGAGAGTTTTAAGTCAACCACTGTAAAAGTACTTCAATATACACTACTATTCCTACACTATCGCGATAATAATCAAACTGTGTGGATGATGAGCGATTCCAAAGCCAAAAACATCCCTTTGCTCCCATGGCCAGGCAATTCTGCAGACTCGAATGCCATGGAAAATGTCTGGAGCCTACTCGAAAGACTAGTTTACAACTCTCCAAGCACCACGTTATCCGAGCTGAAAACAAAAATTACAGATATTTGGGAAAATAATGAAGATACAAAGCGTATGATCGAGCAATGTATACGGAGCGTGCCGGAAAGGATACAAGCTGTCGTCAAAGCAAACGGTGGAAATACAAAATATTAACTTGTGTTAATAATGTTATGTACAGTAGTAGTGTATTATGTCAGTAGTTAATAAATTGTATCATTACAATTTGAACAGGCCTTTCAATTTCACGAAAAACGTGAAAAATGCTGAAAATTTGTAGGGATTCTAATTTTGGCCAGGGATTGTAGAGTAAAAAGTTTTTGAACGAATTAATTTTTTTTTAAACTTTTTACACAGTTGGATTCGGAATTAAAAAATAGACAAACCGTGCGTTTAAACTTTCTTTGTATCTCCAATAGTTTTCAAGATATACTGTCAAATATTTTCAATCATTTTTCACCCCCTACTTTGATGGCTGATATCACTCTTTAACCCTTTGATTACGGCAGATTTTGAGACTCGCTAGTCGTACCACACGGGTAAGAATTCATTTACAATGTCACTTTCGTCTAACTGAAATGAGATCTATCGGAATAATGATAGATAAAATATTCAAAGCGCTTATATGCGCCCTCCGTGTCAGAAAAGCAAACTGTGTTGAGCGCTTATATTCGCCCTACGTGTCAGAAAACCAAAATGTGTGGAGCGCTTATATGCGCTCCCCGTGTCACAGAAGCAAAATTGCTGAGCGCGATGATAGACGATGACCCATGTAAAAAAATTCGTGTCTAATATTTTTTCCAGATTTATGTACATCATATCAAAATTTCATCTAAATTCCTTGTCAGTTTCATAACCTGAATTATAAATCATACGTGTCTAATAGCTAGTGTGCCTAGAAACACCTTACTATTTACGTAACTACTTTTAATTTCCTTGTATACAAGGTACGTGTCAACCTTGTTCCCAACTCTGTAAAGGGAACCATAAACTTCGTATGAAAATGTTCAATATCATAGTACGAAAGCCCTTTGTCAAAATGTTCATCAATGACACGGTCGCAAACTATAAAAGCGTTCGCTTTGAGGGTTGCGCGGAGACTTTGGACAAAGTATAATTGATCCTCTTAGGAACCAGAAGCTTACATTTCCATGAAAACCGCACGACCACGAATGATTCGGTAACGGGCCTTAATCGGTTCATGTGTTCGCTCGGACCTTTTCGATGTAACAGAATCTCGAAACAACTGGTTTCCCACAATTATTCGCACTGTGGTATAGGTGGTTGTATCGAAAAATAAAAACTAACAGACTAATCTAAGATATTAGTGGTTGCTATCCTCTCAAAGTAGTCTTATTGGGAGTTTATGCAACGATACCAACAATTTTGTTATAGTTGAAACCACTTCTAAAAATTAGGGGTGAGTTGACACCTAATTTTTAAATTCTCGAAAATCAAATGCGAAAATTACGGTTTCGAAATTAAAGCTTCTGGGTTTCTAATATTTTCAGGAACATAGATCTGCTTAAATTTATAGTAAAATACAAAGGTAGATACGCTCTTTGAAAGTAATATTAATTTTTTGTTTTTTTTAATGATACTACTTCATTCATTTTGAATGTGTAATATTATATATTATAGTCTGTTAATTCGCTAAAATTGCATAAGTATCAAATATAAGTAATAAATATCAAAATTCGCGATAAGTATCAAATAGGGGTGGGTTGAAACCTAACTTTTAAATTCTTGAAAATCAGATCCGAAACTTTGTAAGATTTTGAAACTCTAGAAACATTCGAAACTCGAAATTCTCGGAACTTCGAACGTGGATTTTGTTTTATAAGAGGAATATTTTGTTTTGTAAGAGAAATATTTTGTTTTGTAGGAGGAATATTCTGTTTTGTAAGAGAAATATTTTGTTTTGTAAGAGAAATATTTTGTTTTATAAGAGAAATATTCTGTTTTGTAAGAGAAATATTTTGTTTTGTAAGAGAAATATTTTGTTTTATAAGAGAAATATTCTGTTTTGTAAGAGAAATATTTTGTTTTGTAAGAGAAATATTTTGTTTTAAAAGCTACAATCTCAACAAAAAATTTTTGCATAAATGAGTAACTATACTTAAGCATAACACTGCACGAGAATATTTAATCCAGATTCTTCTTCAAGAACCCTAACATCCAAACCCGTTCTGGATCTAATCTACTTCCTTTTTTACTTCCGAGCACACTACAAACGACCCTTCATTCATCGATTTTACATTTCCCCTTATCTGACTTCCGAGAAGTTCGAATCGCGAAAAAAGTGTAAACTTTCGAAGCTCGAAAAGTTTCTTAGGTTTCGAAAAGCGTTTCGAGAAATCCATCCGTATTGAAAATCCTCTTTCCTCGTGTTCTTCGGCACAATTCTCGACTCATCCTGGATCTTCTCAACTGTGCCAAATCCCCGATCTTCAAACTTCGTCTTGGTTCTAGGGAAAATTGAAAAAGTCACGTATAACCGAAAGAAGAAAATATGGACGGTGAGGAACGGCAGCCATGTTGGTTCAGACGAAAAATTGTAGTTCCCGGTGATTCATAATTCTGGATATTTGAGCTTCATACGATTCAGCGGACGTTTCATTGCGCCGAGGTGGCTTTTTCATTTTACCTAGAACGAAGACGAAGCTCAAAGGGCGGAGAACTGGCGCAGTTGAGAAGATTCAGGAGCAGACGAGGATCGTGCTGCACAGGATGAAGAAACAGAACTTTTGGAAGGTGTTTCAAGAATGGTAGAACTGTCGGGGCAGTTGAGTCAATTCCCAAGGGAACTACTTGATAGATAGAACGAAGATAGTGACCGCTAAAATCTCAGGCCAGTTTGGTTCATTTTATAGAGCTAGTTGGAGAACTTGTTGGTACCATGCACAACAGCTTAACGTTGACAGTTACACTTAACAGCGAGTAGTTTGGTAAACACCCGGCCGTTTCTGCCGGAGAAAATTGCGTCAAGCTTTTAACCGATATTATTATTCAGGGTTTGGTGAAGTGTTAACGTTTCTGAGCGTCGCTGGGTGCAACGCTGCTCGAAGAATTAGGAAAAGTTGTGACAATCTGTTTGATGGAAGCAAGCGTGTTGCGGTTGGAAAGTGGGGAGTTAGCGAGTTGAAAATGTTGGAAATGTATGTACTGTTCCATGTTTTGGATTGCTAAGGATTTTGCAGAAAATTATCGTATTTGTATATTGTAATGGTAAAAATTGTGAAGGAATAAAACTGGTAATGTGTAGCTGTTAATATTATTAATAATATTATACTATACTAGCTATAATAGTATTATAGTTTCGATGGAATTTGCATGAATATTTTTGAAAATTAATTTCAACGTTTAGTATATAAAAAGGCTAACAATAATTATTATTTTAAATACTTTTTGTACAGCGAACAAATTCTCGAAATTTAAGACAATTTAGATAAAGTATTTTTCAGCTGTTTGTTTGATAAGAAACAAAATTATTTAAAGTTTAACAGAAAAATATGATTATACTTAGAAGTAACAAATTGGAAAAGTGTTAAAGTAAAACGATTTTTGTAACTACAATTTGCAAAGAAAAAATTATAGTAGAATAAATAACAAGCATTGCGAGAGAGGGTGTTACAAAATATTTAAAAAAATATTAGCATTACTATAATCTATTATAGGATAAAATTGAAATATATTAATAGTTTATCTTTTGGAAATATTCGATTATTATATGTGAATTTATGAATTCTTACAATCACTCTGATACTCATTAAGCTTTATTTAAAAAAAAAAACTCTCTACGAGTTACGAATAGAAACTTTGCCAGTTATAACGCAAGATCGAAAAGTAGAGTTTTCAAGGGTTGATCTCACTCTCTTAAAGTGATTTCAGACAGCAATAAAAAAAGAGAAAAAAAAATACATAAGCGCCACATATTTCCAAAGTTTCATAATTTTTTGAATTTCTAGGTTGGAAATTATTCCTTGTAAGTGTTGGTACACTTATTAAAACGCCTTGAACTTTCCATAATATTATCGATGCAACATACATCTTCCGTTCACAGAACTGTCACCAACGATGAATTATACATCATTTAACAGCAACCATATATTCCACTCATAGACAAATAGTATTGCAATGTGCGTTCTATTTTTACCGACAATGCTTCGGCGTAATTTTTCAACGGGCACCGCCCTATTTGTCATCGATACGTTTGTCCAAAGATATGTATCGCGTCTGCGATACAATGCGTTTCAACGATATACTTGTGCAATCCAGAATTAAGCTTTGCGTCACAGTTCGCTCACAGTTCTTCTAGAAGCGATCAGATCTGCATACGTCATCAGTCTCCAACTATCGAGCAAGTTGGTTCTTCGAGTTTCTAAATCACTTACGTTTCTGCTTCGTTGCCGAGAAACTTGCTGGAAACTCTGGCATTCGGAACAGCACTGTTCCCCAAAAATCTTGTAACTTAGCGAACCTCTATGATGTGGATGTGGGCAACAGAAACACAATGCAATTCGAAACGTGGCTGGTAATGATCGAAAGTTTACGTGTTAAAGTTTTACGATGAACTAATGACTCGATTTAAGTTTTCAGAGTCAGGTACGTAGAAATATTTTGAAATTGAGGCGTTTTACGCAAGAAGGGTGCGAATGGAAAAATGTTAGTTACGAGAAGATAACCTTTAACCCATTCGCTGCCCAAGCCTAAATTATACGAAGTCATTCCCATTGCCAGTTGATTTTTGCTTAATTTAAATTTGTAAAAGATCATTCTCTTTAAATAAGAAATGAAGTATAATTTTTGTAAAAAATTTTATTTGTAGTATTTTTTCAAGTTTTTTACATTTCTATATTTATGTTTGTGGCCACAAAAAATTTGTTAATTCAAAAGCCTGCGTGTTATAACATATTTAAAGTAGGACGAGTATACTCGTCTTTGGCAGGGTGTCATGCATTGCCAAGACGAGTATACTCGTCCTTGGCAGCGAATGGGTTAAAGAAGACCCTAAAGAAGAGTTTAACGATCAGGTTTTATATATAAAACACTTGTAATTTTTCTAAAAGATATTGATTTATACGACAGAATGTAAATAGATAGGATAGGTCGAGACGAATCGGATAACTTTCTTTTGATAGTGAAAAAATAATAGTCAACATATAGAAAGTTTAATTTTTATTATATAGATGTAATTAATACCCACTCAATTCGAACATTAATAATAAAAAATGTTTTTAAGCTTAAGAATTTTTCTTTTGACTGAATTTTGATTCGATTTGCCTCCGATTCGTCTATCCTATATCATAAGTATTATGTTAAATCATTGTAAAATTAATTCCGCCAATAAAAATATATATATAGTGACTGAATATAAATATATAAATTAACTCTGCTAGTATAATGAGCAATTAATATATAAATAGTAATTAATAAATTTAAAGATAAAAAATTTATGAATATAAATATAATTAGTAGACAATAAATATTTAATTCATCAAGATAATATAATATAATATAATATATATATAATTAATAATAATATATAAATATACTATGTATAAATTAATAGATCAAAGATTTATACATTATATATATAATATTATAATATATAATATATAATATTTCATATCTGAATAAATGTGCGAGCTTCTTAATGCAAAAATTATATATTATATAATATATAATATATAAATCTTTGATCTATTAATTTATACATAGTCTATTTATATATTATTATCAATTAACGTTCAGAACTGTAACTTTTCATCAAAGTATCAATTTTTTTCAATGACTTCGCAATTGTAAGCTTAACAACATAACGGATGCTACGCTTGAAATGGAACAATACAACCCGAGTGATATTCCACAATTGTAGAGACAATTTAATCTATGTATATACCTCTCTGTAAGGGTCAGACAATGGGACTAGAGTATCTGTCCAGATGGACGGAAGATGTAAACGTAACCATAAGCGTAATCCTGATGCGTCTCCGCGGTTCGCGGCCAACCATAATCCGTCTACTGAATTACCTATTTGTACTTACATTTACCGAGATTGTTGTTCGCTCGATACAGTGACTGAGAAGCAGCAACGGATTTGATTTTAGATCAGACATATTTTTTTTTTAATTTAAAAAAATTTTTTAACTTTTTTTTCGTTCACTTTTTAATTTTACGAAGTTCTTTCGTGTAACTTAAGAAATATTTTCATACCTGAATAAATGTGCGAGCTTCTTAATGCAAAAGTCGTGTAAATCAATTTTTTGCCTGTTTGGTTTAATACAACTATATTGGATAAAATGATTGTCGTCTTAATTTTCAGAGGAAAACAGTATTATTATCTTAACACTTAACCGTCAGGCTCTTTCGGAGTAAAATTTAAGTGTACGGCCGGAAAAATTATGCGTATTTTGGAAACTATACTTTTTCTAGGAGAATTAATGTATTTCTCGTAAAAGATATTTTTGAACAAAATATTATATTGTTCTTATTTCATGAATTATCATGAATGTCGAAAAATACATAATACACATTAATGTGTCGCCGATTGGTTACCGATAGTAAAGAAAGAACACATTAATGATATAACTTTAGAGACGTTATAGATAACGTCTTAACGTTAAGATATAACTTTACAGACTCATGTAAAAAAGATGTAACATTCTTTGATGTTATTGAATTTTTGTAGAACCTTTAGTTCGTTGCTTATTATTTAATATTCAACTTTTTTTACTTACACTCACTTTTATATTATCACTAAATTTACGGGCATCGGTTGGATCATTTTGATGGGTACACTAAAATACAAATTTTTCGTAATATCATTATTTCACATCATTTTAAATCAATAAATTTCTATTAAGAAAGATTTATTTAGCACGTTTTTCGTATAGAAATTTCATTTCGGATTTATATTTTCCTTGTTAAACTTGTTAAACTCAAAAACGAGATTTGAACTGCGTCAAATTGACGGGTTCCGTAAATCTAGTGTTAAATGTCTTAAATCTACCTGATCAGTCAAAATTAAAATGTCTACGTAATCTAAAGTAATTTATTTATAACAAATTATTTTCTATTACTCGCATATTTTCATATACCAATCTCTTTGGTATTTTATTCACTCATTTGTTATTTAATTCAGATTTTACTTTATAGTCAACGTCATCAGCTTAGAACGTAAATCATAATCACGTAAAGACAAATATATCATGTTGACATTGTATTGTAAAACATTCAAAATGTTTTACAATAATCAACTGCTTTCAAAGAAATAAAATTCGAAAAAATTTAAAATATTGAAACAATAACATTTAAATTAAAATTCACGAACTGAAATTAATCAAGTGTGCGACACTATAAATTTCTTTCTTTTTAGACTTCTAATTAACCAGTTAAGTGTGTTCGACGACTATATCCGTGAAACTTTGTTACAATTTGATATTTAAATCGTAATTTTGGCGAAAACTAAATTATATTCGTAAATTTTAATATTTTTGAAATGTTTAGAGGTCAAGACGAAATAAAACAAACAAATAAAAATGATAAATAATTTGAGTTGGATTCGTAACTTCCCTAGAGCTAACTATACCCGTCATCGCTTGATTATCGCGACACACACTGGTGCGCGCTTTCCAAAGAGATCGCCACAGTTAACTGGTTAAAACAAAGTTCGATTCTATTCGATGTTTTCCAACAATACACTATTGAATTTTTACACCGTTGCACCTTTCGTTTAAATCTCTTCTAAACACGCAGTGGTTTAAATAATACTACCATTTATTTGCAAGGTTGACAAGCTATTACAGTCAACAGCCACTTTCGAATCAAATCAAATTTTCAAAGGCAACTTGTTTGTTCGAGGTGTTCTGCGCAAGAATTAAGTTCTCTAAACAGATACGAAGCTGGCGCATACGTGCGTTCGCGTCCAGTGCCTGTACAATGCACTGTAATGGGAAACAGATTTGCGACAAACGCTCTATAAGAGCAATCTAAGCTGCATTGAATAATACAATTTGTGATTTCGCGTCCGAGTTTCTAAATCATGCGATTCACATGTTACAGCATGGGAAATTGAATACAATTTCGAGGTGACGGTTGAACTTTAAGTAATCTAATCAAAACGTACGGAATTGATTGCTGTTAAATCTTAATTGTTCCATAGAAATACAATAAAAATAGAATCAAAAAATAAAAATAGAAATTGGAATTTTTTTGTTTGTTATTCGATTTTTAATTCTTGCATTTAATCGGCCCGTTTTATTAGGTTGTCCCGAAAGTTCCTTCCGTTATCTTCACGCAATGCTTTCGTCTAGCAATGTTTAAATAAACATTCAGCCTTATTTGTTAAACGAGAGATGGAGGGGAAAATAGCGCAAAATGAATCCTGTATAAAATAATAATATATCGTAAAACATAAAATATTATGTATCCATTGCTTATTAACCCTTTGCACTCGGTTGTCCCCTCCGAGGGGACATGAAAGTTTATTAGCGATTACGGAGAATGAACTTATTCCACCGCAATTTTTTCAGAAACACGTGTTCTCCTGTAGTTTTCTATTCAAATGGCACAAAAAAACAAATCGAAATATAATAAAATTAACAAGATGCATGATAAATAAATCAACCGTTTTACACGTCGAAAAAGAACGTGTGAAGTGTGTTCACGACGGACTATACACTTCTCTAACTACACTTCTCCGTTGAGCAATTTGTAGATTTAGTGGATTAGGCGTACAAAGGTACACGGGTATGGCTCAATGATATGAGAAACTTGATAAGATAATAAAGAAATCCGAAAACTGAGAGAAGAAATTTACAAGATCTCAGTTCGTATTGAAGCATCGAATAGTAAAGATCTCTACAGTAATAAGACAGTGTTGTGCTTTCGTAATTTACCATTAGTAATTTTCAAAGCATTTCTTTATCGTTCCTTTTATATTATAATCAAAATTTTGTTTTTTTTCTAAAAATGGCAAAACGAACAAGCACCAGTGAATCTCGTGAAGTAAGCAGTAGCGAAGACGAGTTCCAGATAGACATTTATACAGACAGATTTAACAAAATAACTATTCAAACAGAAGAAAATAATAGTAATGATAGTGATGGTGATGATATTATCCAATCAACAAGAAAAAGAAGAAATTTTGTAGATAGTGATAGCGATACAAGTAGTGAAAAAGAAAACATCTCCGTAGAAGTCGTGTCAAGTGAAGAATGGATTATAAAAAATAAATTTTGATTTTTTTTTGTAAATATGTGTTCTTCAATGTCCACAAATTCATATAAACCAAATTTCATTACAATTCCTTACTTGGTTCTAAAATTATACTCTATAATATCACGTTTCCAGGGCGTACGTTTTATGTTCAAAGGGTTAATAAATCGAAAGAAACTTTTGGGACAACCTAATATAATAATAAATGTTTTAAGTTTGAAAAAAAGTCCATAATAAATAACCTTCTTTTTAATACCGCTAAAGACGCAATAATTTTGGAATTTCAAATCGTCGAGAGCAATGGAAAACAATAGCTTTCGAAACTTCTCGAACAATCCAATATTTTGCTTTCTCGTTGTACACTTAACGTTCGGAACGATTTCACTGGCTAAAGATAAACCTGATCCCTTCAACATTAATTATATTAGTTAAGTACAGGTTATTTAAGAACTTGTTTAACTTCTGGTGGTATTAAACTCTTATGATTGTCATCTGACGCTTCAAAGTAGCACGTCTCGAAGTTCTCAAGGTTCTAGTCATAAGGAACTCAAATATTTGCCAATTCAATATGCAAAGTTGGCTCAACGGTAATTCCGTTCAATGGGGTTCGCGTGAGTATGTTTGTAAAGTAAAATATGTGAATGTTTATCGTAGCGAATTAGCTCGATTAAACTTCAACAATATGCAAATAAGTTTTAAACGATCTTCGATTCGGAACGCAAATACAGCTGCAATTTGCATTCCTCCGCGACCATAGCAGCGATTAATTGTTACAAAAATTTTGCATTCTTAATTTTACTGCTGCGATTCAGTTTCGTTGTGGTAACGAATCCTTCTAACATTCCTAACAGCTATTATAAATGTATTCTGTTAGAAGATTTACGAATTATAGTGTAATAATAAAAAAAAGAACATAAATATTACAGAATACGGGTTTCGTTCTATTTATTCTTTTTATTGGAACTTATTGATTAAAAAAAACTAACTAACAATAAGTGTAAGAATGCAATGTATTTTTGTGACCGAAATTCTTGGGGCTCTAGAACTCCATTACCATTTTCGTATCACTCACAACTTTACCAACAGAATATAGAAAGAGATTTTAGCGCTCGCTTGGTAGGAATTGTTATTAAATCCAAGTTAAAAAAAACGATTCTTCGGTTATCCGTTACTAATTTAGTTTATTAACTTTATTTAGTATAAATTAATAGCTAGATATATGAATATGTATTTATATTTAATATTTACCTAAAAAGGTAAACGAAATCATTATTAATATTCGATTCAACCAAAGTATAAAACAGTAAGAAACAATAGAAAAAAATTTAACTATCCAATTGTTATATTGGTATAGAAATAGATATTCGAAAAATATTCGATTCAATCAACGTATGAAACAGTAAGAAACTATAGAAAAAAAATGAAACTATCCAATTGTTATATTGGTATAGAAATAGATATTCGAAAAATATTGGACTCAACCAACGTATGAAACAGTACGAAAATATAAAAAAAAAATGAAACTATCCAATTGTTACAGTGGTATAAAAGAAGCAAGTAGAATTGAAGAAATTCCTAAGCGAGATCGCAGCCAATTAGCTCGTATTATTTTCTATATAATTAATAATTGTATCACAGATTTAGCGATGCGATTAGTAATTATATATAAAGTAACAACGATTTCCCGGATCTCACCGCGTGGAGGTTGCTGCGAATAGAGACCCACTATAAATAAGTCCCATCCATCTTCTTTTTAAGCAAACATGTAAAATATATTTTTCTTCTAACGTACGTGTATTTTCAAAACGTTCGATTTTCGATCTCTATGCATACGGCAAGTTAAAAGGAGATTTTGGAAGAACTTACGCGAATTAACAGAATATATATTTATAAAAGAAAAAAATGAGACCTGCAAAGAAAACATGTTAGACAAATAAAGATCACCTAATTGAAATTGAATCAAAATTCAAATATGGTTTTTTCTAAATGAAAATAAAATAATTTTTCTATCTATTTCTTTGTGATACCGCTTAGAATGAAACGTATGCACTAGAGGAAATCTTACAACGAACTAACCTGGACAAAAAAGAAAAACTGTCGTCCACTTATGCCTAGGAACGGTTGCATTTTAAGTGGCCAGACCTTTTGACTTTCTCAGGACACATCTAGCATTCCTATTATCTTTGCTTATACAAAGACATTCTTTAGAACAGTAAAGCTTATTTTTGGTTTCAAGTAGATATTGTATTGTTACTATTCTTAATAATAATCCAACAGTCATTTTTTGTTTTTAAGATTTGAGCTGAAGTTAATTGCATTTCAAAGCTCTGGAAGACAAATATCGTTAAAAACTGTACGAACTTATTGACCAACTTAATACATAGCTCGAAACTAAAAATATTATAAAGTTATAACGTTTCAAATATCAAATATAAGAAACAAAGCAATAGTTTGAGAATTATTCGTTCTTCTTCTTCTAAAATACATAACTTTAAACTAAAAATATTATAAAGCTATAACATTTCGTACATCAATATGCAACGAGTTTTTTTTTCATATACACCACTAATCTAATAAAAAAATCATAAACTTTCCAAAAAGATAGAAAACAATGTTTCCACAGATATTAAGTACGTCGTAAGGAATATTCTTTCGAAATTTTTAAATTGACACGTATTAAGATATTGACGAAAGTTAACCCTTTGCACTCGAAGACTTTTTTAAGTTTTAAAGGGCTATTGGGAAAACTTAGAGTGTCCTTTTGGAAAGAAAAAAAGAAAATGATAAATGTTAACGATTTCTTATTTATTTGGTTGATTTACTTTTATTTTGAGATAAAAGAAGCGTTTGAAATGATGAAAATATAGAACCTAATTAAAAATATAATCTCTGAAGAAAATGATCCATGTCGCCATAGCGGCGCCAGCCGAGTGGAAAGGGTAAGAAACAAAGCAATAATTTGAGAATTATTTATTCTTCTTCTAAAATACATAATTTGAAACTAAAAATATTATAAAGCTATAACATTTCGTACATCAACAATGCAACCAGTTTTCTTTCATATACCCCACTGATCTAATAGAAAAATCATAAACTTCCCAAAAAGATAGTGAACGATGTTTCCGCAGGTGTCAGGAGGGATATCAGCGCGGAACAATCTCACGATACTCCGGAGGAAACGATACTCCGTATCAAGTCGGACATTTTTCGGGCTGGAAGAGAAGTATCGAACGTGGCATTGCGTTAGACGTCGCTCGTTTATCGACTTCCTGCACGATTCCGGTGTCTCGAGACCGATACCCGCACAATCGTTTCGAATCTGTTCGATAAATCGCTCCTCCTCGCAAAACTTTCTTAACGATTGGTTTCCGAAACTATCGTTAATGGAAAATCCTTCCAAGAACCCTTTTACGAACCCAATTCATCGGAGAATCTCACGGTCTCAAGTACCTTCGATCACAAAAGACTCGATCGTTAATTCGTTTCATGAACGACGAGTAAATCTTGATCGGTCGTCAACTTTATTGTTCGATAAAGGAATTCTCTATCCGTTGAACAGTTATCCCTCTTAGTTCTGTTCGTTTGCGTTTAAGTGTCTAATGAAATGATCCATTTGCGGTGTCGCCGAGAGATGTGCTCGATTAATAGTTAATCTCTCGAGAAACTGCTTCGGAGCACAAATTCGTGACCATCGTGGTTGCCGCAAAGTAAGAGCATTCTCTCACTTTTGGAGAAGTTTAACAAGAAGATCTGTAGGTCGAGCTACGAGATCTTGTGTATCGTGAACTTCTAAGTTTCGTTAACAGCGTTTCAGAAAGTTTCAATGCCTTTTCTTTCTATCGTAATAGAAATATAATATTATAATAAATATTCAACGTATCATAATGGATTAATACATTGAGAACCGATCACGAGATATCTCGTATTTCGTTTCGTTCATTTCATAAAAGTGAAAAGTAATTGTAAATGTGAAGTTATTAAAATTTAGTATTAAAATTGAAACGAAGATCCCTATTTGCTGTAGGTATGAATATTCCGTAAAAGCATGCATGTAAAAATTTGATTCGAGTGTAACTTCATCTTATAATATTTTCAAAAAAGTTGCTGGACTTCAATGTGTTAATATGTAAACGACAATTGATAGTAAAAAATGAAAGTAAATGTAAAATGAGAAAATAGAAATTTAAAATACTATTTAGAGATAGAATGTATGTACCGCATTGATCGCGGTTGCCTTTTGATTAGTTTAAAAGAATATCTTTTGTATTTTACCCGTAGCTTACAAATTAAATAGTTCAAAAATGAAGATTTTTTTAATTAACAAAGTAGTTACATAAGATTTATCAATTATAAATCTCAATTTTATTATTGCATATTAACTTTCAAAAATCAATTTTCTCCCATTACAATATTTTATTACACACAGCTATAGTATAATAAAATAGTAAGTAAATGGAAACTGGAGTAAAAAGTAAAAATAAATTTTAAAGAAGAAAACAAAAGTTGAAAATACTATTTAGAAATAAATTTTAGGCAGCACATTAAGATAGTATTAGTTGAATTAATCGCGATTACGTTTTGATTAATTTCAAAGAACCTTTATCTTATTCGTATCTTAAAAATTAAACAACTTAGAAATAAAAAAACTTTTCAAACGACAAAGTAGTTCCATAAAATTTATCAACTATAAATCTCAATTTTATTATTGCATATTAGCTTTCAAAAATCAATTTTCTCCCATTATAATATTTTATTACACGCAGCTATAATATAATAGATTAGTAAATAAATGAAAACTAAAGTAAAAAGTAAAAATAAATATAAAAAAAGAAGATAAAAATTAAAAATACTGTTCAGATATAGAAAAAAAAACACTGTCTAAAGATTAAAAACATTCGAAAAATATAATTAGATAAACGATTGAGAAATTTATTATTATTTTCCTTTAATATAATATTATCGGAGAATTAAATTTTGTTAAAAAGTTTTAAGTTGCTGTAGGTACTTTTTGTCGATCATTGTGATTTTCATATAAAGTTTCTTTAATTTTTAAATTGTAACGGAAGTCGGTATATTTTTAACGCCTCAATTTTAATAGCCTCAATTTTCTAAATTTACTAAATTTACAGAATTTTAACATTTCATGTGCTTTTTTATTTTGTAACTTTCCATTGCAACGTTGCGTATCTTAATTCTGGAATTTTTCTGGAATTCATATTTTAATTTCTGGAATTCTGGAATTAAATCGTGGAATTAGAACTATGTCTAACTTACTTTCAGAGACGTTGGAAACAAATTACTTTAGTTGCTTTACAATGAACATGCTACAGAAGACACATTATTTGGAAGCTAAACATCAAATACATAAAATAAAAAAAAAACCGATTCCTCTCTGCGAGATAACCCGTATCCGTCTTCGCGAAGCTCTATTCATCAAGGTTCAAGACAATCTCTAATTTATTTGAACTAAATTGTACAGGTTCTCAATTATACCTGTCTTCGTTCATATAAATTATACGTATTGCAGCTACAGTTACAGTTTTCTTAAGACACGGAAACATGAAGTATTGAGATATTTATAACACTCTTTCTCTCGACCAATCAGCTAGTAAATTCCAAAAGCTAATATCGACAATTTACCACAAAATATATTAAATTCCAGAAACGTTAACGTATTTAATTCCATTTAAACTGTTCTAGGTATGTATAATAAAACGAGTTCTCTAAATTACGAGTTTATTAGAACAATTATTTAAACAGTGTACTATACACGATATCAATTTAAGATAAATTGAAGAGAAGACCAAATTATCAGGAATTCGGTACAAGTGAAATTGTTTGCCAATTAAACATTCTAATTTAGCTTTTTCAGTTGGATTTAATTCCAGGAAGTCGGATGCTTTGAGATCTGCGCAACGAGCGGATACAGAGTCTTTCTGACCCATAACTAAAACCTCATTATTATGCGGGTTTAAATGGTAAATTACGTTGAAAATTTAGAGCATATCTCCGTGTGGAAATATCATATTTAAGAATAACTAAATGGTGATTACAACGCATCGCGACGTTCTCTACAAATGGTTCAAAATCCGAGGATTGACATTTTAACTGGAAAAGACGAGTTAACTCGTCACACAAATTATCGATATTTAAGACGTGATAATTGAGCCGTTCAGTGCACAAATCGACTAACTCCACTTTTTGAAAAATCTTATCACAAATAATATATTATAACAGAACTGTCAACAAGAATATATAATAACTAACTATTTCTGTAATAAAAAACTAAGCTAATTTAAACACTGAATTTAACTTTATTACTTTTTTCAGTTGCCAAATCGATTAACTCCACCAGTCAGATAAAAATTGTAATATTACTGACGATTATTTTTTGGCTATTCTTTCTTATTAATTTTATATACCGTTAGATGAAAGCTATACCTGTATTTATGCATTCTACAATATATATTTGAATTTATATTATAAAGGGAATTTTGAAAGACAATTTACATTATTTCGTCGTATTTCTTAACTCTCTGTTTTATGGAGTTAATCGATTTGTACACTGAGCGGCTCAATTATTTATCTCGGGGATGTTTTAGTTTATATTGTACCGTTACATTTGCATTAGAAACATATTATATCACAGTTACATTTGTGAGAATTAAAATCGACTTAACCAAAGTTATTTCTGTTTCATTAATTTTTATTTCTGTCTGCGAAGAAGTTTCTGGTTAAGAAGTGATGCAGTTAATAGGTTAAGGTAATGCTAAAACAATTATTTTCGTTGGCATTGAGCGTGTTAAACATACGTATTTTCTTCATAGAAAATTATAAAATAATGCGGTGAACATCGATGAGCAACGCTGTTCTAAATATGTTAACCCTTGCATGGACAACCAAAATTTTCACGGTTGTTGAGCAACCGGGGTACCCGGGTACTCCAAGTGTCCTGTTCCAGTAGACCAGACATACAACGATAATTTTATATTCATACTTTTCCGAAAGTGTTAGTTTTCCCTTTTTATAGGTTTTTCAAATTAAATTCACCCTTTTGCAAATAAAATTCACCCTTTTGCAAATGAAATTCACCCTTTTGCAAATAAAATTCACCGCATATTATATTAAAAAAAAAAACATCAAATAAGAAATAAAAAATTTTATTGTAATTCATTAAATTACACAATTGCAAATGGAGATGAAGGTGCGTATTAAAACTGTGTGCAGATAATTCGATAATAATAATAATTCAAAAAGAACCGTTTATAGATTTGGTCATTATAATAGTATTAGGTTACTATAAACGGTTCTTCTTGAATTATTATTATTGAATTATCTGCACATAGTTTGCATACACACCTTCATCTCCACATGCACTTATTTAACTGTATGAATTATAATAAAATTTTTCATCTCTTACTATGTAATTAACATTATTTGATGTTTTTCTTTAAATATAATATACAGTGAATTTCATTTGCAAAAGGGTGAATTTCATTTGCAAAAGGATGAATTTCATTTGCAAAAGGGTGAATTTAATTTGAAAAACTTATGTAACATATTAAAGGCAGTTTCAAACCATCTAGCAAGGGAACGCGTCGAAGTGATATAAGACAATTTTGATGAAACTTATCTTTCACATAACTTTCATAAAAATTGGCTTGTAAGCAAAAACTTACGCGAAACTACAACATAATTCTATCAATATATTGTCAATCATAGTCAATAGCCCGTACTTGCAAGTGTACATGCTGTTTCTGACTCTTTAAACTGATTGCTTTTAATACTAAAACTACCAAAGCAGTCAAAATAACCGACTTGTAATTTCTCATAGAAATTCTATAATTTTACAACGATTTAGTTTGAGGAATTTTTCGTGATTTTCTGAGGAAAATATAGGTAAAGATTTGTTTTTCTTACGTTAGGTATTTTTTAGAGTACCTATCATTTTTATTTCTTTGGGTACAAATAGGTTTACTTTAATCGTCGGTAAATTTAGTGCTAATATAGCGATGAACAGAACCTCATCTTGTACGAATTAAAATAAAAATCCAAAAATGCTCAATCAATGAAAAAAAAAAAAAACGATCAGAACGTGTTGCTTGACAGCACGAAATTTTACACCCAAACTGCATTTAAAAAGCCGCAACGTGCTGTGACACATTAACCATTTACACTTTAAACTCTCATTTGCCACTTGGATTAATGCAGCAACTCGAATAATGATTGATAAGTGACAATAATTGCTTTATTCAATAGATATCCTTCGTCTCTAAATTTTAAATGTTCGAATCTGTGTACACTTCATAACACAGTATTGTGTTTAAAATTATTATTCTTGGTCTGTTTTTAGTAATTATAAAAACTGAGCCGAACGATAAAATTAACAGCGGTGAGGATGGATTTGATTTTACGTTGCTTAGTAACCGAATTCTAAGCAACGTAATCTTTTTCTAACAGTGACACAATAATAGTAAAAATTTAGAAAGTTAACGTTTTATTATAAATTCGTAATTAATGTGTTAAACTCAAACATCTTTCTTTTAATTGATTTCATATTTTGATTCGATTCGCCTCGAGCTACCCAATATTTAATTTACCGAATATACTTTTTTATTTTAGTTGTGCATTAAATTTAAAGCGGACCATCCAGTACTGGATTAACCAATAAGCAAAGTAAACGTGTGCTTAAGGCATCAGGAAAGACAGGGTGACGCCATAGAAATTTTCTAAATTTTAAAACCTTTTACATAACAATAACGCATATGGAAGTGGACCTCGAAGTTTTTTAACCGTTTTTAAGGTCTTTAAAAGTTATAATCCAGCTCTGCGGGTCTCATTCCTCCAACTTATCCTAATATAAAATAAATATAAAAATCTTCAAACAATGAAAATCCGAAGCGGTAATATTTTCACGGGAACATGAAAAATTAATAAAAGAAACATGGAGATGAATACTCGAGTATCCAGTTACCCACGCAACGGTTAGATAAAATTAATATGAAATCCATAACTACAATGAAACTAGCAAAATGAATAAAAAATCTAAAAATCTCTTAAACCGTACAGAAAAAAAAAAAAAAAAAAAAA
>SMSQ01000378.1:0-11013 GCA_019453375.1 Ctenoplectra terminalis
AAAGAAAAAAGAAAAATTCTAATTTTACATCACCGAAGTGATATTCTATTTTAAAAGATTCTTTTTATCGTATTTATTTTATTTTTATTTCAGCGGTATACAAGCCACAGCTATTTGATATTAGCAAAAATTAACACGTTGTTTATATACCGCACCCGCCTCTGGCTATAATTTTAGTACGCGGTTTATAAAACACAGCCGCGGTTAAAGGGTTGGAAATGTCTTCGAAAAGAATATTAAGCGTCGACGAGGACAGTGAAAGTTCTGCTAACATCGCAAACGGTGATTGGATAGATATTTTAAATAGCGATAGCTACAGTGGCAACTTGGAACGCTGAACCAAACCGTGAAATGGCCCGACGTGTGATCGACCTTAACACTTTAAGCGCCACGCCGAATTCTTGTGCCGTTCCGTTCAGGCCACGGTTAGCCGTCAGGCGGGCCCTGAACAAGTGGACATCCGTGTAAATCCTCAGCATCGTTTGAAAAAAAATGACCGTGTTTCAATAAAATCCATTAAAATGTCTTAATGATATAATCCTGTGATAGATAAGGATTAAGTAAATTTTAAATAAATTTTCAGTGATTACTTAAAACGATGTAAACTTTTTAGTTTCATATCGTGTTTTACACAGTCAGCCACCGGTGGTTGACGCGGCCTAAACGGAAAGTTCAGTGTCAGCCACCGATGGCTGACGTGGCACTCAACGTGTTAATGTTGTTTATGCCACGCGCTATTGGAACTTGAATCGTAAGGCAAGTTAATTGTTATTGTTACAGGTATGTGTAAATAAAATTACTAATGTGCAATAAAAATAACATTTACACATTGAGTACGGCATTCTGCTCGCTCAACGCGCTTCCAGGGCTCGCACATTTTTGAATTGAAATATTTATAATTCAATTAATATTTACAATTCAAATAATATTTACAATTCAATTAATATTTACAATTCAGTTAATATTTATAATTCAATTAATATTTATAATTCAGTTAATATTTACAATTCAATTAATATTTACAATTCAATTAATATTTATAATTCAGTTAATATTTACAATTCAATTAATATTTATATTATATTAATCAATAATAAATATTAATTGAATTTAAATATTTCAAGTTTTGTTCGATAAAAATTATTGACGGGATAACAATGAAATACAAAATGTTTTATTTATATTATTTACATTTAAAAAAGGAGCTGTAATGTGCCGATGTATGTGCGTCAGTAAATTAAGCACCGTCAGTTGTCCATAGCGCCCGAAATGGGATTTTTCGACACAAAATCTGAAGAGCGCGATCGCGCTGCTTGGGACTCAAACGGTTAAAGTCTGTAAGCGTCGAACAGTTTTGTTATTTTGTTATTTGAAAAGCTGGATTATTGTATAAACTTGTGTATAGTGTAAAGCTAGTGTTAATACTGCAGGTACATTTCTTCACGAATTATATTTATTATAACAAGATGGTTTTTTTTCTGTTAAATTTGATTTTATTAGGTTATCTCATAAATAACGTCGCTTCTCGATACCAGCTTCGAATGTATTAATACTTACGTTCGTTTTGAATAAAATAGCTTGTGAAATTTCTTATGAATATCTAATTAAATGAAAGATTTACAAATTCGCAATGAAAGTTTGAATAATGGTGTTATACCTTGTCACCTTTCTCTTCGTCGAGGCTGCGATGATCCTCCTCGTATTCGGTACCGCCACCCTTTTCCTCGTGCTTGCCTCCACCTGTTTCAATTAATTGCGAATAAAGCTTTTCATTTCTCGGCCAAACTTTCTGAAGGAATTCTCCAACTCGATGAAAGGAAGGTGTTAATTGGGATTATTATGGTTTACCAAGAAACTGATGGCTTTTCGTTCTGGCGCTAATAAGTTTACAACTTCTTGTACTACGAAATTGGAAACCAAAGGTGAAAATGATGAATAATTTTTTTTTTTTTTTGTTTGTTTCTGTGCAGTGGCTTTTTTTCCAAAAAGTGGTCGAACTATCTTGGACTTAGCCTACTGAGAAAGTTTAGAACATTTTTCTAATTTGTAAGAATGTACAGTTTGTTGTGCAATTGCTAACAGGTGAACGTAAAATATATTTAAAAATTAAGCAAAAGAAAAAGGACCAATATTTCTGTTCTTATAGAAATAGACAAATGTAGGTAATGTCAAGTATTTCAGTTTAAAATTTAAAAAATTGTGATCATTTTTTTTTTTTTTTTGTTTGTTTGTTGTGGTTGTAGAAGGTTAAAGGAAGAGTTAAGGGAAAAAAAAGTTTTAAAATGTGGATTCTGAAAATCTAAGGCGTTAAGTAACCGTGCACTAAATTTATTTGGAGCTATTAGTAGAATACTCAGTAGAAATTTGATTAAAAGTGCTTCGATGGCTTGAAAGAAAATGGGTCGCTAAGTTCGGAAGTTTCCTATAAGGATATCGAGTCTCCTGAAAGAGTTACTAATGAACATTCACGGAGATTGAATTGTAGAACTAAAAAATTGTACAGGCATTGAGAAAAATTATTATTCCACTTTAGGAATAAAAATAGGTAATATAGGCGAAAATAAGTCTAGTATCTGATTCTAAATCTGGTAGATTGAATTCTAGAATTTAAAAAATTGGTCAACCATTGAAAAAGATTATTATACCACTTTAGGAATAAAAATAGGAAATATCTTTCAAACAGCAGTAATCACAGATAGGATAAACCGAGACGAATATAGGCGAAAATAAGTCTAGAACCTACTACTGAATTTTGCAAAAGTAGTATCTATATTTTTTAAGCTTCATTTTATTTATTTATCACTGTACTACTAAATTTGAGTACTATACCGATATCAGATAGTCAATTTATAAAAATGATCGGTTCCAAAATTTTCGAATCAAATTGAAAACTGTAATCGATTTGTAATTTTATTGTCATAAGCTAATAAAATTCTGAATACAGGGGGTTAACAATTCAAATTTTATTCCATTTGAATTTTAAGTAGAATATACCGAAGCGAGTCTAATCAAAATAAGAAATTGAACGTTCTTTTATTCAGAAAATATATAATTCACAATATTTCAGTATTATAATATCATTAATCTTAAGATATATCATTATTTATAAATAAATCACTGTGTCTTAGGGATTAAATGAAATTCTAAATTATTCTATTAAATCTACAGAGATTAGATTAAATTTTCAATTATTCTATTCGATGAGTCAAAGAAAATATTTTTAAGTTTAAAATAATTTTTCATTATTAGTGTTCAAATTAAAGGAACTTATAAAAAGTTAACTTTCTAAAGTTTTACTATTATTTTTTCACTATCAAACAGAAAACGATCCGATTCGCCTCAACCTACGAATCTTGTCTTTTATAAAGTTCCTTTGTATAAATTATTGAAACAGAAAACTCTTCGTCATCGCTAATTTCTTATTATAATCATTTATGAGAGTTCATTCACATATTTTCTTTCAAAATAAAAGAGTGCATTTAGTAAAACGCATTTAATTGCAAAATTAAATTAAATAAAAAGTAAAAATGTAGTTAATTATTTATTTAACAGTGTAAACTAAGAAACGATGGACCACTTTTTTTTTTCAAACGAGTACATCAATATTTAAACTAAATAATATATATTCATTCTCTCCAGGAGAGTCAGATAAAATTAATTTTTACAAATAAAAATATCTAACATCCTTCAAACAGCTATCGCCCTATTTCTTTTTTCTTTTTCTTTTCGCAAAATACTTGCCTCCGTGTTCACTACCAGCTGCTTCTAGATCTTCCTTATACCGAAAGTTCACAGGAATCTCCTTGATCTTCTCATCGCCGAACGAGTTGTCAAGAAAATTAAGAAATATCGTCAAAACAACGAACAGTCTCGCGAAACTTAACACACAGCTCGTCGACACCATATTAAGAATAATAAATGATATCCAAGTCACGAATACTCGCATATACTGTGTGAACGCTTTGATACGGAAGAAACCTTGTTACTCGGTGCTAGAAATGGAATCGGACACTGAAGATCTCTCAATTCGAGGCCACAGATTTATTTACAGCGTGGATCCTCGTTTAGATCCGTTTTCTTTCCGCTCGGTGGCCATCGATAGCGTTTTTTCAACACGAAGAAAGTTCTCACTTCCGAACGATCGGCGGAAAAAAGGATGCTTTCACTCGATTCGTTTCGCGATAGATTGTTCATCGTTTGATATCGATTGCTCGCCGAATGGAATTGTTCATCGGCTGTCTGTTGAGAAGGTTCGTTGACATGGATGTTTGCTTAAGGATTCTAAACGCTTTCCCTTGTGGAGAGCTAAGAGGAAATATAGAAAAATTTGTTTGGAATATTTGAGAAAGGTTAGAGGAATTTATTTTGTATAGGTTTTTTTTTGTACTATTTTTTATTTATTGTTTTAGGTGATTAAAAAGGGTATGCAAAAATTTTGACTGGCGAGAAAGACTCCGTTTTTACTCGGGTTTTTGTTTGGTAGTGCACGTGTATGCGGTATAAAAATATTAAATAACATTTTTATAGGATACTGGAATTTTTGATAGTTTTTTTTAATAAAGGACAGTCTCGAATCCAAAATTTTTACGGCATTACTCAGGATAGTGGATTTTGTTAGATATTAAAAAATTATTGAAATTAGGGGTGGTTTTGTGGTTGTAAATATTTAAGTAAAATAGGTATACAAGAATTAAATTAGTATATTTGTGGAATTTAAATAAAAATGAATTGCAAGTAGTTAAAAATGTACAGAGACCTAAACTTACCACGTTTAGAAAAGTATGCGGTCGTTCTATAAGTAATACGGTATTTTTGGGTACATTTTTTTCAATTGAAATAAAATTTAGTTATTTTAAATTTAGTCGAAATTGTAATTTCCTTAACTTTTAAAATAAAATAAAATTTAATTGCGTTAATTTTTGTTCAAACTTCATTTTCTTTAAGTTTTAAAATAAAAGAAAATATAGTTATTTTAATTTTAGTCCAAACTACAATTTCCATAAATTTTAAAATAAAATAAATTTTAATTATTTTAATTTTAGGCCAAACTAAAATTTCCTTAAGATTTAAACTAAAATAAAATTTAATTATTTTAATTTTTGTCTAAACTACAATTTCCATAAATTTTAAAATAAAATCAAATTTAATTATTTTAATTTTAGGCCAAACTGTAGTTTTATTAACTTTTAAAGTAAAATAAAATTTAATTGCGTTAATTTTAGTTCAAACTACAATTTCTTTAACTTTTAAAACAAAGTAAAATATAATTATTTTAATTTTAGTTCAGACTATAATTTGTTTAATTTTAAAAATAAAGTAAAAGCTAATTATTTTAATTTTAGTCCAGACTATTATTTCTTTAATTTTAAAAATAAAACTAAATATAATTATTTTAATTCTAGTCCAAACTACAATTTCCTTAAGATTTAAACTAAAATAAAATTTAATTGCTTTAATTTTAGTCCAAAATACAATTTCCTTAAATTTTAAAATAAAATAAAATTTAATAACTGTAACTTCCATAAACCAATAAAATACTGTTTTATTTCAAAAGTCTGTTCCAAAACACCGTATCACTTATGGGATAACCCAATAAATTAAATTAGAAATTTATTATAGGCAATAGTGTCACGCTGTGTCAGCCTATAATTTATGTAATCATTTTTAAGTGCTATAGGCAAGGGATAACGTTTCTTTAATTAATGTAACGTAATATGTGTGCAAAGTATAACTGCAATATTGCGTTTTTATGGGATACCATGAGTTTCAAGTCTTTCTTTCATCTTTGCTGCGGCTCGAGCTCACACGGAGCGTGTTATTTTTCCTGCTGGGAATCGAGTTCATAGGCTGTTGACATTTTGCAGTTTCCTTGAGTCAGCACCGTCCATTTACTTTCCTTGCGTTTAACATCCCTCAAACAACTTCAGAATTTCCGCTACGAGCAAGGGAGACCAAAAAATGAATACAAAACTCCGTTTTATATTTGTCGATTCAACAACTGAACGCATTTCAAATAGTTTTTTTTTTTAGAAATAAAATTTTTCCGCAGGTATTATCCCAAAATATTACACTAAAATTTCAACACTAAAACAGCAAAATCGAAATTATGTTTAATTAAATTTAATAACATTATAGGGAAAGTTCGGGATAGTTGGACCACTTTTTGGAAAAAAGCCATTGCATTGTTGGTTTTTCACATTTTTATTTCTCTGGGAAAATTAAAGCAGTGCATAAGTAATTTAGAATACACACCAAAAACAGGCCAAATTTAAAATAATAATTTCAAATATAATACCGCCACAGCAATAAAATAAAACAATATTTCGTTGACTTTTAAAAAACCATTCCTAATTACTCATTTTATTAATAAATTAAAAAAAAAGGTATGATAAATATCGAAATTGGAATTTGATTAATTACATAATTCTAACCATAAATAACCACACTTTTTTTTAATTCAGTAATAAAATGAGTTTTGTGTAAATAAACTCAGTGAGAAATGGTTTCTAAAATCCAACGAAATATCGTTTTATTTTATAACTGTGGCGCTATTGAAATATTCTTAATTGCATAAATTAAGGGATTTCTTAATTAATCTTTCATTAATTAATCTCGGAAATCTCATAACTAAGGGCTAAGGGCCGCACGCGGCCCGCGGCGTATAACCGAAATTTAAACTTTATTAATTGCATAATTCTAATCACAAATAACCATTTTTTTTTAATATAGTAATAAAATGAGTTTTGTCTAAATAAACTCCGTGAGAAATGATTTTTAAAATCCAACGAAACATCGTTCTATCTTACAATTATGACGCTATTGGAATATTCTTAATTGCATAAATTAAGGAGTTTTTAAATTAATCTTGATCGGCGTATAACCGAAATTTAAATTTTATTAATTGCATAATTCCAACCATAAGTAACCATTTTTTTTTTTTTAATATAGTAATAAAATGAGTTCTGTCTAAATAAACTCCGTGAGAAATGATTTTTAAAATCCAACGAAACATCGTTCTATCTTACAATTATGACGCCATTGGAATATTCTTAATTGCATAAATTAAGGAGTTTTTAAATTAATCTTGATCGGCGTATAACCGAACTTTAAATTTTATTAGTTGCGTAATTCTAATCACAAATAACCATTTTTTTTTTAATATAGTAATAAAATGAGTTCTGTCTAAATAAACTCCGTGAGAAATGATTTTTAAAATCCAACAAAACATCGTTCTATCTTATACCTGTGACGGTATTACAATGTTCTTAATTGCATAAATTAACGGATTCCTTAATTAATCTTTCATTAATTAATCTCGAAGACTACATAAATAATACCAAAGAGCCACACGCTGCCCACAGATCGCGGATTATACACACCCGACGTAAATAAACACCCTTCAACGAAATACCTGTTGATATTGCCAGACTAATCGAGTCGGAACAACTTTTCAACGGCCCATCGAAACTCCTTCAAAACTAACCGATCAAAGTGGAAAAAAACTCGGTGGCTGGTGGGTGGTCCGGGTATAGATCAACGATCGTTGAACATCCTCGTGGATCCAGCCATCGAGCAAACATCGAGTGGAACGAGAAGAGTGGATGAAGCCGCAGTGCAAACAGTTGGCCGCCTCTTTTTCACCCCTCGTTCCTCCTCCATCGGACGACCTGGTAAGCTGCAAGAGAGAACACTTTAATACGGGGCCAGTTTAATGAATTTCGCAGTTGTAACTAGACGGTTTGAGAGGATGATCGAGCTTAATGCTGTTTGAACTCCTATCACTGCTTTGAGCTTCTTACGCGGAAGACGTGGCGATAACTACGACGGTATCTTTTAAGGAGACGTCATTAGTCAGGATGTCCTCGTTTGTCGGCTGAGGTTAGGAGCGAAGGGATTGTTTCGAGAATCTTGAGCTCTTTGGTCGGTTTTTAGAGGAAAAATATGTTGATTGGAAGTATCAGGTTTCGGTATGTTAAAGAAATTTATTTTAGGGTGGAGGTAAAAAATTTTGGTAAGATTTAGGGTAAATGTGATGTATTTATTGTAAAACAAGTTTGAGATCTTTGGGGGGGGGGGGGAGAAAAATAGAAGCTATTTTGAAAATCTTGAATTTCTTTTTTTAATATAAAAAGTATTGATTAAAAATTTCAGGTTTCAGTATGTTAATGAAATTTATTTTAGGGTGGAGGAAAAAATATTGGTAAGATTTAGGATTTAATGTATTTATTGTAGAAAATGTTTAAGATTTTTGTAGCGAGAAAAGGAAAAATACAACCAATTTTGAGAACCTTGAATTTCTTTTTTTCATATAAAAAATACTGGCTGAAGATGGTGGGTTTTAGTAAATTGTTAATGGAATTCTTTTTTAGGAGAGAGAGATAAAAAATATTCATAAGATTTAGGGTAAATGTGATGTATTTATTGTAGAAAAAGTTTGAGATTTTTGCGAGGCGTAAAAGAGATATGGAGGCCATTTTGTGAACCTTGAATTTCTTTTTTTAATATAAAAAGTGTTGATTAAAAATTTCAGGTTTCGGTATATTAGTGAAATTTATTTTAGGATGGACGTAAAAAATATTGATAAGATTTGGGGTTTAATGTATTTACTCTAGAAAATGTTTAAGATTTTTGTAGGGCGAAAAGGAGATATGAGGGGTATTTTGATAACCTTGAATTTCTTTTTTTAATATAAGAAATATTGATCGAAAATGTTAGGGTTTAGAAAGTTGTTAATGGAATTCTTTTTAAGATGGAGGTAAAAAATATTGATAAGATTTAGGGTAAATCTGATATATTTACTGTAAAAATAATTTAAGATTTTTGGAAATCAAAAAAGAGCAATAGAAGTTATTTTGAAGACCTTGAATTTCTGTTTTTCATATGAAAAATATTGACGGAAGATGTTGGATTTTAGTAAGTTGTTAATGAAATTCATTTTAGGGTGGAGGTAAAAAATATTGATAAGATTTAGGGTATATTTAATGTATTTACTGTAGAAAATGTTTCAGATTTTTGTAGGATGAAAAAGAGAAATAGAGGTTATTTTGAGAACCTTGAATTTCTTTTTTTAATATAAAAAATATTGGCTGAAGATGGTAGGTTTTAGTACGTTGTTAATAGTATTCCTTTTCTTTTCGGGTGAGAAAGATTGACGAGGTTGAAAGTAAATATTATGTCTCTACTGTAAAAAAAGTTTGAAGTTTTTAGGTGGCGAAAGGTAAAGATATACGCCATTTTGAGAATCTTGAGTGTCTTGGTAAATTGTTAATGGAACTTCTTTTTTTTTTTTTCGTATAAAAAATATTGATTAAATATGTTGGGTTTTGGTTACCTGTTAATAGAATTCCCCTTTCTTTTTCTTTTTTTTATTATTACTTTATTTTAAAGTTGTCAAGGAATAAATTTTTTATATTGCAAATGTATATAGGAATACAGATTATATACGAGAACAATTGTTGATTAATTATTGTTAATTTAGTGGTGTTCGTTTCATAGTATACAGTTTAAACAACAAATAAGTAAAACTTCGATAGCAACATATATATTAAATTTTTTATAAATTTAATAAGAAACAGGCATTTTTCCTTCACCTACCTTGTATTTTTCGAGGCAAAATTTTTTTAATACCTTTATGATTCACTTGGTTCAGATATTATAATATAATGTAACAAAGTATCGTCCATGTAATATTGTCGAATTACTGCCAAAAAAAAAGCAAAACTTCAGACGCGTTTTAGCACTTTTCCCTGTTATAGCTCTGCAACATGATCGTCTCTGATATTCCTTTCACAGGATCTTTTTACGCGGATTGTATCTCGAACAGCCCCTAAAAGTTACGATACCCTTAACTCGTGAATCTTTCAAATCGATCTGTTCACCGCCAAGCATCCTCTCCTCGATGAAAACTGGCGCGCAATAAAGTATAAATTGCAGTATTTTCACATAAATTAGCTATTAATTCTTAAATTACCTATAATCAACCTTTTATGAATCTTTTTTAGGAATGACGTCTTTTCATTTAATATTTAGGAAGAATTTCAATCTCCAATTGTGGAGCAACTAAAAATTCTCATAGTAGACTCGAAATTGTCTTATATCTATTATATTTAAAAATAATATTTAAAAATAATATAATAAATATAAGACAATATCGAGACTACTATGAGATTGTATTATATTTATGTTTAATTTTTACTATGAATTACATTAATTACTATGAATTGTCTTATATTTATTAAAACTGTCTAAAAATTGTCTTATATTTATATAAAATTTCCAAAACTCGTCAATACTTTTTACATAGAAAAAAAGATCTCCATTAACAACTCACCAAAACCCAAAATCTTCATTCAATGTTTATTTTACATAAAAAATAAAATTCCCCTGGCAACTGGGGAAAAAAGAAATTCAAGGTTCTCAAAATGATCTGCATATCTCTTTTTCGCCTCGCAAAAATCTCAACCTTTTTCTACAATAGAGACTTCAAATTGATCCCAAACTTCGTCAATATCTTTTACACAGGACTACTTTTTTCCATTCGCGTACCGTTTAGTGATCACCAATCACTAATTTTCTGTTCCTCTTTCCAAAAGAACACTTTAAGTTTTCACGGTAGTCCTTTGAAACTTAAAAAAGTTCGCCAGTGCAAAGAGTTAATCATGAAATCTAAAACGAGTCAAATTGACGGGTTGCGTAAATCTAGTGTTAACACGTTGACTGCCACGCAATTTTATAAGAAAATTTCCGTCAGGGCACGCGCGCTTATCGTTTGTTTCTAATTGTAGCGTAATAATAAGTACGCTTATAACGAAACGTTTTCGGGACGTACACGTACATTTAGTTGAAAATCTTTCTTCAAGTACGATGTATCTAAGAAAGCGTCCGAGATTTGAAAATTATTTCTTCCTTTTCAAATATATTTTCAGTAGTGTTGAATAGTTAAAATTTTTTTGCCCAGATTGCCCTGATCAATCCCAACTTTGTATGGGCTATTTTAAAGCATTCCATTGTAAA
>SMSQ01000383.1:0-57379 GCA_019453375.1 Ctenoplectra terminalis
TTGCGTTTTAAATGAAACAAGATTGGTATATTTTTACTAATAGAGGAATCTCATAACGTTAAAACATAAAAAAGTAATAATAATTTAATTTAATTTGTTGTTATAGGGTGGGACTGAAATAGTCCCACCGTGGCACATGGGTTCATGAATGGTACTTATTAAAGCGCATCCTCTTCCCTAAGTCGAGGTGGGACTAAAAATGTCCCACCATGCTTTACGGTGCATCAAAAAGGTGGGACACTTTTAATCCCAGCGTGCCCCAAAGAGTTAAACCAGGACCTATGTCCTTTCTATACCGAATCTTACTTCGCACTACATTGAACAGTTAGCCACCGTCGTTTCTTATAATCCAAAAGACATACACTGCGGTGCGTAACTACAACACCGCCTAAATTTTTAACTGTTCCAGAATTTAGATTGAAAATACAGAAAAATTAATTGTAAAAATTGAAAGTGTATGAAAAATAATCAACTTTAAATTAATTTTTATTTAAATTCTCCTTTTGTACAATATGATATAATGAAGAGTCTGAATTTTCACTGTTGCGTAACAATAGCACCGCATCGATAAAATCAATGATAAACAATTTTAATATCTCGTAGGACCACCTTTTTTTGTAATTAGCTCGAAAATTCTGTCTGGAACGCTATCGATAAGTTTCCGAAATAGATCTCTACTTATTTCGTTACTTATTTTTATTATTGCATTTCTAAATTAGTAAATAACAACGCCGGTGCTATAGTTACGCAACAGTTGAAAATCACATTTTCTATTATATTGTTTTGTATAAGAGGGCAATTTAAATGTGACTTAGTCTGCAGTTCATTTTTCTCATACTTTTTCAATTTCTACAATTAATTCTTTTGCACTTTTAATCTAAAGTCTAAAACGGCTAAAAATTTAGGCGGTGCTATAGTTATGCACCGCAGTGTATTACCGTTTATCTTTTATAAATCTATTATAAATCTATTATAATCCTTTAGGTTTTTTAAAACCTTCAGGTTTTTTCAGATGTTATACCCTGAGGGTGAAAACGACACCCAAATCTTTTCTGGCGGGGAGGTTTTATTGCCTAACTGTTTTATTTTAACAATATATATCCACGATTTGACTCGTCACGTACAAATTGTAATCTGAGTCACATTTTTATAATTCTCGTTATCGATAGTAGCATTCGTTAAAATATTACTTCAATATGTGATCATCGATTCGATCTGTTTTACATTTGGATCGTCTTCAGACCGTTGTGTCGAACGAACTATTCGAAATAGGGTATTTAAGTACAGAGTAAAGCTTCTCAACAACATTTGATTAATTATTCAGCACGTTTAACAATTTACAATGCGTATTGAGTCATGCGAAAACCATAAAATGTGTTGCCCGGAGAGTTTGCAGATCATCAAACACTCTCTGATAAACAACCTGTTTGAGATATCATCAAATGGTAAAATATTAATGGTTGAAATACGTCCGGATAACATTGTTTGCCACGTTGGTCTATTTGCGTTACGTTATTGACGTTAAATTCGACCAGATACTATTACCGGAATTTAACAATGATTGTTTACACATGACGCCATCGTGTTCGAACAGTGCTAAATAATATTTGAAGGTATTCAAAGGTTTCGTGCTTTGTTTATACGCTGAAGCTTTTACACTATTGTACGATTTTTAGTAGAGTTAAGTCCGGGATAATTCGACCACTGGGAGAGACCGGCCAGTATTATTATAACAAAATAAAACAAATAAATCGGCTTGTTACTTTTCTCCTACTGACAATTGTCACAAATATATTGTATATATTTTTTATACTATTATTATACAATAAATATTATAATTTAAAGCATTCCATTGCAAATCATTTTTTTAATAAACTTTTATAACAATTCAATAGTCTCATATTCTATGAAATATCTTTCGAAATATTTACTAATTTACCTCGTAAGCGCTCGAATAAGCGTCTCCCGAATACGGGTGACGCGGCCTAATCAGAATTTTTGTCATCACCCAAATACGGGTGACGCGCCGGTCAACGTGTTAACCTGTTAAGCGCGTTCGACGTGTATACACGTCAGGCCGAATCTCTTCTGCAGTGCGTCCGACGTGTATACGCGTCATGTAAAATAAATTTTTCTGACTAATAAAAATACAATCATTCCTCATTTTTTGTAAAAATTTATAGTAGGACCATTTACCTTGCGTTTGACGTGTATACACGTCAGCGCTTGATTTTAACTCCGCACCCTGTGCTGGCCTTTGGAAACTAAATTCCGCACTTAACAGGTTAATACGTTATACTAGAATTGAAAGATAACATCGGTCAGTTTAAAACATCTTTTATTTTCCATGAAGCACACAACCACATCGATTCCACGAAAGTAAAATCACTCAAAGAAAATGACACGCGTTCACGCGAATTCGCGTGCATCACCGATCGCCTCGAGAATAGCAGCTCATGATTACCGAAGGAAACGCAGATTGCGATAGATCGTTACTATTTTGTGTCTGCAGTCCCCGTGACAGCGAGATGAGGTACTGCAGCGACGCCGCGAGCCTTCTGAAACAACCTATTTTGTTTATCGACGAGGGGCGATACGGTCGCTGCGGCGTTCGAGCGGAATTTTTTTTTTTTTTTATTATTCTATCTGGCTTTCTTCGTTCCACCAACCTTTGACGAGGAATCCTTATTATCCTCGTCCTCGTCGTCGTTCCGAGGACCGATCCGTGCGTTGTATGCAGGCACCGTGCTCAAACGTAAACAGAGGTTCCTTAACGATTTTTCCATTTCTTTGCGGGTCACGCTGCTCTTACCAGCGGTCACCGCTAGGTTTCTCGCATCCTCCAACGACTCTTCGAGTATGTCTGCAAGGACCGTCGAAAGAATGGCCTCCGCCTTCTTTGAAATTATGTACGTTTGATCTGTATTGTAAAAGGTGATGGAAATAGTTAGACGCAAGGAATAGCCGATTTCCCAATCGATGGATCGGTCGCGGTGGAGAATTTTCGTGAATATCGCGTTCAGCAGATCTTATGATACAAACGCTATTAGTGTACTGTAAAAAAAAGAAACTCTCCATTCAGAACACTCACCATTCGATCACCGTGACGATCAGTCGACCACCAAACATTTACAGATTTTAATAAAATATACTCATCTGTTAGAGAAATCGCGCTAGACGAACGGCTGAAGCAGGCCATGTGCGTTTCGTCAAGGCACTTCCCCACTTAAGGGAAATTCCTTGGGACCTAGGGCAATAAACTCAGGCAGATATACTGGCGGGAACGTCCTCACGACTCCTCGATAGTCCAAGGAAAGGACATTATTGTAACCGCCTTCAGAGCGAACGCACGTATTATTAAAACGCATATCAAAACGCCTACAGACTCTTTTCTAAAAACCGTTCGAATCCTGATTCCACCTTACACATCGAAGAGGACTCGTCGCTGTCGCGTATTTTGATCAACAAAGAACCGTTTCTTGCATATTCGTTATTTGTTATTTCTGTAAGAGTCGCCAGTGGATGGGCCTCTTGAGTGGAGGTGTGAACGTATTTATGGTTGCAAGTGAGACTGATCCGGGTATGTTTGGAAAAGTGTGACCATGGACGGATCTTGGGTGGTCGAAAGAGTGTTAGCGAAGAGTGTCTGGGTTATGTCTAGGGTATGTTTGGGACTGAGAAACTGGGCCGTGGGAATGAAGTCTACGTGACTGCGTGATTGGAAGGGATGAATGCGAAGATTTTGGGTGCCAGTGAAAAAGGGATGTATGTGGAAAACAGATAGACCGATTGAGGGATGTGTATTTAAGCGAGTGAATGTTCGGGGCGCGGGGATTTTGTTGTAAGAGTGCCGTGAGGAAAGAGAGTAGCGAGGAGAGCCGTATATTGATTAAGAGAAATATTTTGAACTTCAGTAATTGTTATTAATAAACCAAATAATTCCTACGCGCCAGAGTTCGATTATTCTGACAAAGACTTCCGAAAGTGTTAGTGACTTCCGTTCTTCCGTTCTTCCGTTTTACTTCCGTTTGACACTCTCTCACCTTTTTTTCAGTCTTTCTCTTCTACCCTTACATTTCCCATAGTAAAGTCACATTGTATTCAATAAGTCAATCTATCATAATTTCGCACGCACGGAATCTTTTTTTATTCGTCAATAATTAGTCGCATATGCGGCTTGCAATTATTTACATCCCACAACGGATGTTTCGTCTCAAATATCGCGTAACAGAAAAAGTCGCGACTTTGTATCGAAACGTGCTGTACACGAAATCAAACGTGTTATAGCTAATTTACAAAGTTCTAGTGATAAGTGGTGACCGAAGTGTAGACTGAATTGCTAGGTTGGTTTTTTCGTTGATCGGAAAATTGGAAGCGTCTTAAAATGTTTTGTGCCGGAACCCACGATGTCTCGTAAGACGTGCATCGGCGGGGATGAGACACACGGATTGGTTATAGACATTTTTCCGAAGTAGACGAGGGAGGTGGATAACTCTATTTGATTGGTAACTTGAGAAAAAGTAAAAATGGCACCCCCAAGTATAACGGTCACTCTCGGGTATGGCTTGCACCATTGAGTGACGCACGCGGAAATACTCGTGTGTCGCGGCACAGTGGTGCGGTAGGTAATAACCTTGGGCAGCGCTCCGATGCTAGTAAGTAATGTTAACAATGTAAATTGAAATGAATTGAAAAGCAAGAATTCTGGCAGCCAGATGTGGCCAAAGCCATTGTAAAACCTAAATATTAGAAAGTTAAGATGCCGGATGGCCTCCCAAGTTTATTACCGCTGCGAAAATAAAATGAATTACTTATACGCAATGAACGTCTATACAGGATGTTGCAAAATGTTTTAACCCTCTGTGGGACCGTATAACTTATAAGTTACAAATTGATGTATCTATAC
Organism: Ctenoplectra terminalis; assembly: GCA_019453375.1. Classification (NCBI taxonomy): domain Eukaryota; kingdom Metazoa; phylum Arthropoda; class Insecta; order Hymenoptera; family Apidae; genus Ctenoplectra; species Ctenoplectra terminalis. Next base: position 4,907 of record SMSQ01000383.1, read on the forward strand.
TTTAAAAAATTAATTTTGTTTAGTTATCACTGCACTATTAAATTTGATTACTGTATTACTGTAGCGACACCACGATCCATCTACGGTAATTATTAGTTTAAACATTTTCAAATCAAAGTGATAAAACTGTAATCAATCGTAATTTTTTCTTCAATAAGCAGACAAAATTCGGGTTATAGAGCGTTAAAACGCTTTCTTTCTGCGCGAGTAGTACACCATATTGTTTCTTAATATTTGAATTTGTATTTTGGTATCCAAATTAAGGTATTTTAACTTACTCCTCTGGAGCATTTCTTATGGGGAACTTTAAAAAATAAGTGTGCTTTAATTTACCAATGACATCAGCAAATGTGAAATGAGGAATACAAGCGTGTGGTAATTTACTTCACGGATAATAAAAAATGGTATTCGTTAGAAATATAGGGTGTTTCACGCAAGTGAGTTAAGTCATAGCGTTAAAACGTTAAAAGACAGAAAAAAATTCATTACAAAAAATTAAATGGTTCGAGTGATGTACCTGTTTTTAACGAATGTGGAGGTGTTTCTTAGATTCTAAGGTTACCTTCATTTTTTCTTTTTAACTGAACTATAGGATACCGAGGTGAATTTTTGTTTAAAAAAGATTTTAACTGCAGTTTCTCAATCTTGTATCATATTTTTATCCAATCGCATCAAGACCGTCCTCGCGCACAAACATGTATTCATATTCCAACAAAACAAAGCGACACACATACCTTATTAGGTCGCGATCGGTATTAACGAAACGATTGAAACCGTTGGAAAACCTCAAGTATCGCGAGGACAGTTTTTTTATTTACCCCCACAAATATAAAAAGTCGTTAAGCATCAAAGTCTTAAGACTAGGAGTACCAAAATAATGAGCAAGAAAAAAAACAAAAACGGTCAAAGAACCATATTCGAAGTTCTACTATTAAACGAGATTCGAAACTCAAAGGCAAAAACACAAGCTCCAACCGAGCACAGTTTTGACGTACAAAAACCACGTTGATGCAATTCTTAGTTAACTTTTTGTTTGAAAAAGATTTTAGCTGCAGTTTCTCAATATTGAATCATATTTTTTTTCTCTACGTCTTTGCTGATATGTACGGAAACTGAAGAATTCTGTGTATAACAGTACGAAGACACATTTATCCCATAATTCATCATTCTTGAGATATTCAGCTTTATTCACACTGTGAGATGCGTTATGAAATATGTTCGAAGCTATGCTTATTACCGCGAATGAAAACAGAGAGTAGATAGTAAATATCATAAAATAACACTGTTCAACTTTTTGCATTTTCCAACATCGGTAAGTTTCTCATTTTGTGTTTACAAAGTTGTTTATATAAAATTTTGATTTAAAAATCTGAACTAAAACTCTTGAAAAAACTCTACTTTTCTTTACTTTCTCTATAAATAAGGAGTGCGTCAACTTATTCTTTTAAAATACAAAAATGGTACTCCAAAATAAAGTTTATTTTTCCATCGAATAATATAAATTTACCTGCAGATTATTTAATACGAATACAATTTTCGAATTTCTCAATAAATTCAAATATTAATCATCTCTATCAACTTTTCTCACAACGAGATACTTCAATCATTAAAAAATTTGCACAAAATGTCTTCCCTCTTAAAACTTTTCTTTATTTTCTCTATAAACTAGAAACGCGCCTATTTATTCTAAAATACAAAAATGCTACGCCAAAATAAAGTTTGATTTTCCACCGAATAATATCAATTTACCTTCGGAATATTTAATACGAAAACAATTCTCGAATTTCTCAATAAATTCAAATATTAATCATCTTCATAAACTTTTCTCACATCGAGATGCTTTAATCGCCAAAAAATATGTTCAAAACGTCTTCCTTCCTAAACCTTTTCCTTATTTTCTCTATCAATAAGAAACACGCCTACTTGTTCTAAAAAACAAAAATACTACTCCAAAACAAAGTTTACTTTTCCATCGAATAATATCAATTTACCTTCAGAGTATTTAATATGAAAACAATTCTCGAACTTCTCAATAAATTCAAATATTCGTAATCTCCATAAACTTTTCTCACATCAACATGCTTTAATCATTAAAAAATTTGCACAAAATGTCTTCCCTCTTAAAACTTTTCTTTATTTTCTCTCTAAATTAGAAACGCGCCTATTTATTCTAAAATACAAAAATGCTACGCCAAAATAAAGTTTACCTTTCCACCGAATAATATAAATTTACCTTCGGAATATTTAATACGAAAACAATTCTCAAACTTCTCAATAAATTCAAATATTAATCATCTCCATGAACTCTTCTCACATCGAGATGCTTTAATCGCGAAAAAATATGTTCAAAACGTCTTCCATCTTAAAACGGTGCTTCCTAACTACCAAACTGCCTAGCACCACTTTCTCACAAGCTTTTTCACTCACCATTTTCTCTCCATTACGACGCTCAAGAAGCGCGCGAATATCTCGGATCCACCTTTTTTACATTTCTGTACAATTTTTCATTTTGACGTCGCTTCGTCCCTCTCGGTTGCAAGCTCGGAAAAAGCGACGATCCACGAAGAAAATAGACTGAACGACGAAATGATTCAGTTCCACTCGCGAATCGAGAGCCTCTCGACGATTTTCAATCGCAATCGCGACGCTAGCCTTGAGCGGCGGCTTGCGGGGGCGGTATATCGCGTACACATAGGTGTGGTTGCCTTTTTATAGTCGTGGGTGTATCTCATTTCGTAAAGTGCGGGACCACTTCGGCCTGGCACCCTTCCATCGGCATCTACACCCTTTTGCGTCTCCTTTTATCGTGATTTCTAGCCCCCTCGCCCTTCGAGCCACCTTGTCGTGTATTTTTCGTTCGCTGCCTTAACGTTGCGCTTCCAAGAAGAACACCCAATACCCTCATCTTTCGTGACGATTCTCTGAACAATTCCATAAGACTCGCGAACCAATGGTTGTGCGCTCTGACATTCTACGAATTCGCGGAAGAAGGAAAATGGGCGTTTGTCGATTCCGAGAATGTGCTGGGTGTAAATGAGTATCGATCCGATAAGGGGAACGCGTGAAGTGTAACTTTCGCATTTTGATGAAGCTTTCTAGATCGATAAACAATTGAAAAATGTATTAGGTTGTTCTGAAAGTTTCTTCCGTTTTCTTCGCGCAACAGCTTCGTTTGGCAGTATTTATATAAATATTCAGACTTATCTACACTGCGGTGCATAACTATAGCACCGCCTAAATTTTTAGCCATTTAAGACTTTAGATTAAAAGTGCAAAAGAATTAATTGTAGAAATTGAAAAAGTATGAGAAAAATGAACTGTAGACTAAATCACATTTAAATTGTCCTTTTATACGAAACAATATAATAGAAAATGTGATTTTCAACTGTTGCGTAACTATAGCACCGGCCTTGTTATTTACTAATTTATAAATGCAATAATAAAAATAAGTAACGAAATAAGTAGAGATATATTTCGGAAACTTATCGATAGCGTTCCAGACAGAATTTTCGAGCTAATTACAAAAAAAGATGGTCCTACGAGATATTAAAATTGTTTATCATTGATTTTATCGATGCGGTGCTATTGTTACGCAACAGTGAAAATTCAGACTTTTCATTGTATCATTGTATTGTACAAAAGGAGAATTTAAATAAAAATTAATTTAAAGTTGATTATTTTTCATACACTTTCAATTTTTACAATTAATTTTTCTGTATTTTCAATCTAAATTCTGGAACAGTTAAAAATTTAGGCGGTGTCATAGTTACGCACCCCAGTGTACTAAACGAGAAATGCAGGAAGGTGATAGATCAAAATGGATCCTACGTAAAATAATAATATATTGTAAAATAAAAATGTTATGCTTCCAATACTTATTGATACAACGAACGAAACTTTATACTTTACTTATATGTTTAGTATTAGGCGTAGACACTTAACCCTTATCGGTCGCTAGCTTTTCATACGTGATTCTCACTAGGTTGTAGCTGATTTCGGTAAATATGCGAAATCTCTTTTAATCAGAAAAACATTTTTATTAGATATTACTTATTTTTTGTTCTTCGTCACTTGAATATTTTATGGGCATAACTTTTTTTTCCTTATGATGCAATAAGATCGGACTGCTAGTCTCATCACTAGAATTAACATCACTTTCAGAACTGCTTTCGAAATTTTCACTCCTATCATCGCTATCGAAATTTCTACAATTTTCTTTATTCATTTTCCGACTCGATATATTAAACATTGAAGTGAAGATGTAAATTGCTCCGTTACTGATGCTTAACTCACAAGTCAATCGTGCCCGCATTTCATAAAACGCGAATTTTGACTGGTTCGCTCGTTGTCACTTCCCACGTGACGTGCGACCGCAACGACAAAGTACTGTTGTCACGTGAGAGGTGACTTACGACCGTTACGGGTTAATAGTTTATGAGATATTTAACCCTTTATGGGACCGTGTGACTTAAAAGTTACAAACTGATGTATCTATATTTTAAAAAGTTAATTTTGTTCAGTTATCGCTGCACTATTAAATTTGATTACTGTATTACTGTAGCGACACCACGATCCATCTACGGTAATTATTAGTTTAAACATTTTCAATTCAAAGTGAAAAACTGTAATCAATCGTAATTTTTTCTCCGTAAAGCAGACAAATTTCGGGTTATAGAGGGTTAAAACAAATTAGACGTACAGTACCGGACAAATGAATTCGGGCACTGACGTTTTTTTGTTTGTTTGTTATCATGGTAGCGTTACGTACTTATGTCACTCACATGTTTCTTTACTATTTTGAAATATATATATTATATTGAAATTTGTTATATTTAACCCTTTCGCTACTACGGGCGACTATAGTCGTTCGCCACGAATCGATTTCTACATATTATGAGCGACTATACTTTTATGGTTATAACGTTGTGTCATATGTGGAAAACTGTCGATTACGATTGATTACAGTTTTTCAGGGGACAGGGAGACAATTAGCTGAAAGTGATCAACCCGTGTCAAGTGTTACGAGTTATATCCTCAGGAACTGATACTTTTTGTGCGGTGAGATTCTAAGGCTGTTCTAAGCCTTCCATTAATGAAGATATCCACTACTGAAAATGATTCAGAATAGCTAAGAACTAAATAAACTGAGACAAGAAATTTAACCCTTTATAGCCTGAATTTTGTCTGCTTATTGGAGAAGAAATTACGATTGATTACAGTTTTTCACTTTGATCTGAAAATGTTTTAACTAATAATTACTGTAGATGGATCGTGGTGTCACTGCGGTAACACAGTAATCAAATTTAATAGTGCAGTGATAACTGAACGAAATTAATTTTTTAAAATATAGATACATCAGTTTGTAACTTTTAAGTCACACGGTCCCATAGAGGGTTAACACTAGAACTACCGACGATTAAAGTATATTTATTTCTACCGAAAGAATCAAAGTGGAAGTTACATAAAAATAATATGTGGTGCAACAGAGACAAAGGTTTATCTATATTTTCTCTCCAAAGACATCGTGGTTAATTTATAAAATTTTTGTAAAAAATTACGAATAGATCATTTTGACCATTGTGATCATCGACCGTCTATTTTAATGTCTCTCACCGCGCTAGCGTATCAATTCATTGTAATCATCTTCATTGTAAAATTTCTCATAAAATATCGAGTGTATACACCTAATATCTAACACGGATGTATTGGGTTGTCCGGAAAGTTCGTGCCGATTTTCGGTAGGTGCCATTAGAACCGGTCTGAATATTTCGGAACGAATGAAAACAAATTACACGCGTACATATTCTAAAGAGTGACACTTGAGGCATCTTTAGATAAAAGTTTAGTTAGGATACATTCATTTTCATTAGTTTTATACGCTATTAACAGTAGAACCACCGACGATTAAAATAGACTTAATTGTACCAAAGAAAGAAAAGAATATTAGGGGTAATAATTCTTTGTGCATATTTTGTTTAAAAAATTATAGAAAATCTCTGAAAATACGCTACTGTAAATTTATAAAATTTCTATGACGAATTACGAACCGGTCATTTTGACTGGCACGGTGGTTCTAATGTTAAACATGGAAAAGTTTTTCGCCGAAAAACCTAAGAATTTTTGGAAGCATGTGATATACAAGTTACGTGAAAGATGGAGAAAAGTTATAGAACAAAATGGAACATAAATAATTTAATAAATGTATAAGGAAATTTAAATGTGTCGTGTTTGAATTTTCCTTAAAAATCGGCACGAACTTTCCGGACAACCCAATACATCCTTTGATTCTTTTTTCACCTTCAAAGTTTAATCAAAACCTGAGAGTTACACTTCATGTGTTCCCCTAGTGAGTGAGCGTTTACCGTGCGCGTTTTAATGAAAATGAACATTTAGGGTAAGATAGTGAAGATGAATATTTCGATACGCGATTATTAACTCTTTGAACTGGTATGTTACTACAAATTTCCTATGAGACTCGTGTGTCGCCTCTGAGATGACGGTAATAATCATTTGCTGTCGTGGCATACTTCTCAGTCAATTATTCTCCTTGATTATTTCAGTACAATTACATCAACACGGACGACGGATAATTATCTTTTCGTTTCTCTTTCATACATCAAACTTACATAATATTCACAGTTTCTTTCTCTTAGTTTATTTACAAGGAATGTTACAGAGTTGTCACGTTTTGATGAAANTGGAACATAAATAATTTAATAAATGTATAAGGAAATTTAAATGTGTCGTGTTTGAATTTTCCTTAAAAATCGGCACGAACTTTCCGGACAACCCAATACATCCTTTGATTCTTTTTTCACCTTCAAAGTTTAATCAAAACCTGAGAGTTACACTTCATGTGTTCCCCTAGTGAGTGAGCGTTTACCGTGCGCGTTTTAATGAAAATGAACATTTAGGGTAAGATAGTGAAGATGAATATTTCGATACGCGATTATTAACTCTTTGAACTGGTATGTTACTACAAATTTCCTATGAGACTCGTGTGTCGCCTCTGAGATGACGGTAATAATCATTTGCTGTCGTGGCATACTTCTCAGTCAATTATTCTCCTTGATTATTTCAGTACAATTACATCAACACGGACGACGGATAATTATCTTTTCGTTTCTCTTTCATACATCAAACTTACATAATATTCACAGTTTCTTTCTCTTAGTTTATTTACAAGGAATGTTACAGAGTTGTCACGTTTTGATGAAATTTCGATATGATACAGATCTCGAAACACGGTCATCGTTTATTTTGAAGAGGCGATATCGGCCCTCGAAGTATGGTATAAAAGTTTTTAAACGAGTCAATTTTTTTTTTAAGTTTTTACACAGCTGGATTCGGCATTAAAAAATAGACAAACCGCACGTTTGAACTTTCTTTTTATCTCCAATAGTTTCGTGCTTTGAGGGCTGATAACATCCCTTTAAAATGAACGATGGCCGATATAAAAAAATACGTGTCTAACATTTTTTCGAGATTTATATCGTATCAAAATTTCATCAAAATCGACGTGTGTCAACTTCGTAACATTTGTTGTTAGTGGAACAACGATAAATTGAATCTCAAAGGAAGGAAAAAAAAATCAAGTTGCAGAGGTTTTTTTCGAGCAAGAGGGGTTTCAACAAACAAAAATTCGACTTGTAGAGACTTTGTACAACTGTGTCGACTTGCGACTATTTTCGTAAACATGCTTCAACGTCAGGGAATTCAGCACATATTCTATTACAATCTAAATTAGATCCTGAGATCTGCATGATTTCTTTTCATTATTTAAGATTGTTGATAGAGTGCTAATGGGGATGTCACATTCATTAGAAATACCATTTTTATTTCCTGTTTTCAGTTTTTACTGTTTGAGTTATTTGTATTTTATCAGCCGATGTTGCATTGAAATGAAGAGAATTTACGTCTTACAGAGATTTTCGAATTATAGAGATTCGAGTTATCGAGGTTCTACTGTATTTTGCATTTTCGTCTTCCTATATTTACTAATTTTCAACCCTAAAATGGATTACGAAAATATTGAAGATAGTAACAGTGAGTTTGAATTTACTGACATAGGTGTACGAAATGAGAATATAAATTATAATAGTTCAAGAAGAAAAGAGTTCAAGTTTTACATCCTTTTCTGCACATTGGGAACTGTTTTAAGAAACATCATGCTTCAAAAAATAATATAATAATAACAATAAATAAAACAAAAACAGTAAATTTTACTGTTGCATATCGTCTAACCAATTTCTAAATAATACTAAAGCAAACAAATTTTTGTAATTCTTCAAATGAGCTCCTATTATGTCCACAAATATTGTTAACGCTAACAGAACATAAACACCTTTTTCAGTTTGTAAATAAATTAATTAAAATTAAATATGATACAAAGAAGTTATACTCTTTGTTTTTTTTTAAATAAATATACGACAGATCAAACTGTATATTTACAATACAATAAAAACTTATATATATAAAACTAATATTTCAAGGAGTTATTAATGAATACAATTAACTGAATAACATACGAATGTAAATTAAACAACGTAAATGTTAAAATATATAAAATTTGCATTCTTTTTCATAGTAATATGTTTAAAAAGAAACAAGAACGAAAATATACCGAAAACTTTAGGACTTTGCAATTTTGTGTTATAGTTTTATACATTAAAATTAGAGAACATACATTTTACTAGAAAAATAAATTTGAGCTTATTCACGTTTATCATGTGTAATTAAAGAACACTAACGCGATATCAATAAAGCATCAATCTAATAATAAATAAATAATAATAATAAATCTCGAAGTATAAATTAACCTTCCAGTTTTGTTATGTTGGGAAAAAAAATGTATCTTTAATTAAAAACATTTACGTATCGGTCTTGTCTAAAAATAAGAAGTGACAAATTGTGATCAACGTTAACATTATTTAACTCTTTTTAAGCTTTTATGCAACAATTCAAACGTTTCGAAACATTGAAAGGTTAACATGTCCGAAATGTTTGCAACTGTGATTCACTTACTTTTGTTCTTTTTTATTTCCGAGCGTTTATTCCTGTTCTGTCTCGGAGGATTCTTCCGGCGCATACTTTCATTTGAAAAAAAAAAAATGTAATTATTCGTCGTCAAAACACATCGCGTGAAATAATTTGGATACTGCGCGAAATTTTACGTCCTTACATGCGTGTCCAAACAGCATACTGTTGTTGATTTGTAACTAAATTCAGAACGCATCGAAAGTAAATGATCAGTATAGAAAAAAAGGAACAGAAAGGAAGAAGATTGGAAAAAGGCAGGATACGTTTATTATATATATAGTATTCGAATTCAAAGTAAAGTGATGATTCGTGTTTAAATTGCAACAAAGGACTTGTAAACTATATCTGTTCAAAAATATATTTTTGCAATAGTTTGTTGGAAAAATAAGAACTTCAGTGAGTTTAAAGGTTAACACTAGAACTACCGACAATTAAAGTATACTTATTTCTGCTAAAAAATTCAGAATAATAAATTGTTAAAAAGAAAATAGAATCCGAACGAAATAAATCTTTATTCATGCTCGTTGGGGAAAATTGGAAACCAGTCATTCTGACCACTTCGGTAGTTCTAGTGTTAAATCGGCCTGACAAATTGCGAAATAAGTATTCTGATACAGAATTCTAATCGCAGCCTAATTTTTGGAAATATACAGTCACATGTAAAAGTTTCAGACAGATAACAACACCACTTTTAATCTTTTAACTGTTTAATTTCTTAATCAGAAACTTCTTCATAGGCAGGAATAAAAATTAATAAAATATAACTAATTCGGGTTAGGTCGATTTTAATTCTTACAATTGTACGCTACCGCTTATAAGTATCCAAATACTGATAAATTTGTCAATTGATCAATTTCTAATGATAATACATAAATGTTACTGAAACGTGTAAATTAATAACAATTTAATGACTGAAAGTAATATTTACTACCTTCTTAAGGAATCGACATATTGTAAATTAAAATTATCTATTAATAAAAATTTTCCAATAGTGTATTAAAATGAAATACACGATTCGTAAAAGGAATGAAGAATAATGTCATTATTTAATTCATAGCTTAGCAATTAAATAACCCAAATATAGAAAACTTTTCAATTATCAAAAAAGTTACATAAGGTTTGACGCTTATAGACTTTAATGTCATTTTCATTGCATATTAGCTCAGTAATTTATTCTCAATATGCAATTTTATATTAATGATTATTAAATAACAAAACCATAAATTACATTCTGCCAAAAATAAGCAAGTATCCAAATACTTTTGAGCGATAGTTAAGGTATGATATAATATGTTTCTAATACAAAAGTAAAGAATCCCTAAAAAAGTATTAATTATTATGTCCAAAATGTGGGTAATTCGCGTGACCAACTCGTCTTTCACAGTTTAAAGCGAGATAGCTGAAATAAATATTGTATTATATCAAATGTATTGGATTGAACCGTAAAATCGTGCGGTTTCGTGTAAATGTACAAATTTTCTTTTTTTCAGAAAATATTTAACAATATAATTTCCATTCGATCATTCATACTCTGCCATTATTCGCGATCTTTTTCTAATATTTTTAGTAAGAAAATATTATTAGTTTCTTAACTATTGTATCACTATTAATAGTTTCTGAACTCTGTGTTTAAAAGATTAGACGCTCCATGAAATGAAATAAAAAATAAGTGCAGTAATAAATATTTTCGGAAATAAGACACATTTAAAAAGTAAACTCAATTTTCTTCCAATGAATTTCGTTATAATAAATTTTGGAAATTAAAAAATTATAAAGCGAACCAGCAAGCATTGAAAATCAAAATATCGAAAGGCACAAAAGCAGAATTTATTCGAGCATGAAGCATAAGGCAGAAAATGTTTATCGTATGTCATGTAGTATTAAAATCGTAGTCACGTAAACGTTACTATTCGTCGACGTGAGGTTGCATCTTAGTGGAAGCTAAGGAGATACAATTTTTCCTGCAAGCATTCGCATATACGCGGCTAAAGTTTCGAGTACCTACCAGGATTACGGTCCAGTAAAATAAATGTAAAATGCATTCATGATACGTTCAAGTATAACGTTAAAAGTATGTCTATTGCCCCATATACATATTATCCCCCTTTTCTTTCTTCCTTTCTTCGAAATTGCATTCATATTTTAACAAATATATCTTGTACATTTCAGAGTCCTTTCGAAAATGAATTAAAAACAAAGCAGAGTTTAACGTCCACGCTTCGCCGAATCGAGAGTTTTTATTAAATATTTTTTAACGTTTGCATTAAAAAAAAAAAAAAGGTTGTAGTATAACTGAGTGTTACATTTTTAAATAACCATGCTCGCTTGAGAAAAAATTCCGTAACTTCAAGTACCACACTTGCTTAACCTTAAAAGAAACTTTAAAACAAATTTTCGTACAAAAAATACTTCTGCAAACTCTTTTACTGAAAATTTAAAAAATGAAGTTTCTCCACATTTAGACACAAGATTGTTCGCATGGTTCTCAAAAAAATAAAAAGATACGTAGGACGTATTACTTTTTTTTACATTCGTCGTAACGTACACTTTTTGCGAGAAAAAATGTGTCAAATTGACACAAGAGACAGGTGAGGATTAAATTGATGAATATATAATTTAATACAGAAAAGTACGTATTACATATGTAAAACCTCGAGAATTCTATCTTATTTACATAGAAACTTAGTTAATATCTATTTTAAGAAATATATCACGTTCATATTTATTTCAATAAAAATTTATAGGATAGAATAACTGAAAATTTCAAAAATAGGTGTATTATATTTAAAAGTATAACTAAATGTAACGAATATAATGAAAAAATATTCTCTCTGTCTCTTTCTCTCTAACGATCGGACTCGAAACTTCTTTCACTCTGACTCTAAACTCTCTACATTAAAGACTCGATAAGTGTTGAGAATTTGGGACCATTTAACGGACAGGAGACTCGCTTCCGCGAACCGTTTGTATCTCGCTGCCATCGACGAACGCAGAAAAAGACAATTTGATGAAGAAAAAAGAGGGACTAAGCGTCGAGGTGTTCGTAAAGATTAAATGCTTACATATCGGTGAGACAATACCAATGCATCGAACAAACTTTTTAATTTTTAATTTTTTCTTAATAAAAATTTCACCAACGTATCGGTGAAATCTTGCTGATTAAAGTGAGACCAAACACGATATCGTTACGACAATTGGTTACGATGATCAGGCTTGTAAATGTTCCTCTTTCCTCGCTGTTTCTTTCCATGCATACACAGAAAGTAAATTATTCAGGTTAATTAAAAATATCGTAACAATTTCGTGTTTGGTCTCATTTTAATCAGAAAAAATTCGTCGATATGTTAATGAAATTTTCAAAAAAAAGAGATGAAAAATAAAAAAGTTTGATCGCTGCGTCAGTGTTATCTCACCGATACGAATACGATAGAGATTTTGAAAGAGAAGCCTTGCGGTGTCATATTTCTCCCATGCTTGCTTCAAGGGAAGGGATATCCCCACTACTGGGGATAACCCGCGAACACTTAGCGTGTAGATCCTTTCGAACATTTAGCGAGTCTTTACTGTACAAGCGTGTGGCAATTTACTTCACAGATAATAAAAAATGGTGTTCTTTGAGAAATACAGGGTGTTCTACACAAGTGAGTCAAAACACAGCGTTAATACTAGATTTACCCGTTAATTTGACTCGGTTCAGATTTCGTGCTTAAGTTTAACAATCATGCATGCGGAAAATGTAAACACAAAGTAGAATTTATATACGAGAAATCTATTAATTTGAAGTAAACTGAACTAATGATTTTACAAAAAATTTGTATTTCGATGTACCCGTCAAAATGAGCCGATCGAGGTCTGTAAACCTAGTGTTAAAACGTTAAAAGACAGAAAAAAAATTCATTAGAAAAAATTAAATGGTTCGAGTGATGTATCTGTTTTTAACGAATGTGGAGACGTTTCATTGATCTCAAGGTTACCTTTATTTTTTGTTTTTTTACTGAACTATAGGATAGGCCGAGGCGAATTTTCTGTTTAAAAAAGATTTTAACTGCAGTTTCTCAATATTGTATCATATTTTTATCCAATCGCATCAAGACCGTCCTCGCGCACAAACATGTATTCATATTCCAACAAAACAAAGCGACACACATACCTTATTAGGTCGCGATCGGTATTAGAACGAAACGGTTGAAACCGTTGGAAAACCTCAAGCATCGCGAGGACAGTTTTTTTTTTTTTTACTCCCACAGATATAAAACGTCGTTAAGCATCAAATTCTTAAGACTAGGAGTACCAAAATAATGAGCAAGAAAAAAAAACAAAAACAGTCAAAGAACCATATTCGGAGTTCCACTATTAAACAAGATTCGAAACTCAAAGGCAAAAACACAAGCTCCAACCGAGCACAGTTTTAACATACAAAGACCACGTTGATGCAATTCTTAGTTATCTGAAAAAAATTCGTTTGTACTGTGAAATTTAACAGTCCAATTGCAAGTTACGTCTGTCGCTAATGACCGAGCTGTCGGTGCGACATTAAGACCCGAATAAAAAAAGAAAAAAGAAAAAAGGAAAGAAGAAACTGGAAATCTCACTAATCCTCTTTAAAAATTCTTCATTTAACCCTGCTGCGATCTTCAAATTCCTTTCGATCTAATCACGCTCATGTTTTACTAAATAAAAGATTCTACTTTCGAGAAAAACGTATCTTTAATATAAAATTCAAACAGAAAATTCTGCATATTAATAATAGCTTCCTTACATTTTTCTCAAAATTAGAAAAGTTTGAGTTGAATGCAAACGATTGGATTGAAAATGAACCAAAGGACGTAGCAGGATTATTACCAGAACTACCAAAGTGGTAAAAGTGACTGATTTGTAATTTCTTTATCTAAGTTTTATAAATGTGCAATGGTACATTTTTAAGAATTTTGTATGTTTTTCTGCAACGAACATTAATAAAGATTTATTTCCCTTGCATCTTATAGAGGGTGTCTCAAAAGATCTGTAAGTCCCTTTAAGAAGTGATTCCTGAAATGATTCCAAGCAACTTTTTCCTTTGCGAAAATATCAAATTCTCTGATTGGTCACTGTTTTTCGTTAATAGCTTGTTAACAAAGCCGAATTTGACATTTTACCAAAGGAAAAAATTGCTTAGAATCGTTTCGAGAATCAGCTCTTAACCTATTAGCTGCCACGATCCCTATTTGGGGATTTTGGAATTTTACGTTTACCACTCGGCGCCAAAAATATATTTGGTTCGCTTGACAATTTAATTTCATTCCATATATATCTGTCAATATTGTGTGTAACTTTTTGTACTGGCTCTGGGTCTCATATAACACGGTTCCATACAGCGCGACATTTTCTAGGAACCTATCTACCGTGTTGTAGGAGGATTACCTGTATTTTGTTTCAAACTTATTTTGAATTCTTTGATAGAAATAGGTATACTTAAATCGTTGATAGTTCTGGTATTAAAAGCAAACGGTTTGAGCTCGTTACTTCGAACAATCAAAATTTCCCAGAACTGTAAGGATAATTTATACATAGTCGCGTAGCCAACGTAAAATGCGACAGAGAGATTATCCAATAAATTCTCAGACGGACAATGTCAGGATCTCTTTGAATCACATGTTTCTTATAAAGCGGTTGATACGAAATGTAGTAGGTAAAAGACGGCCACTTTGTCGCACACTTTGAACCGGTTATAATTATTATGCATCGCTTTGTAAATGGATGGATATTTAATAGAACTCTATGAAACACGGTATAGACCTGAACAGGACGACGAGATTTTCGGTCGTCGAAAATGGAAGACGCTCACTCGACTACGGCACATCCATTATTTTACTTGAATTTCAGAAAAGTAAAGGTAACAAAGGAACGTTCTCTCGGTGAGAAGAATTGAGTTTTGATCGTGGAACGATGTTGAGCAAAAATATTTTCGAAAAGAAGGAAAATGGGCGGAGAAAAGTTGGAATTTTTCTATCTAAAAATGTTATAAAACAGTTTTATCGATATTCGTGCGGTAGTTGAAACAATTCACAGAACTCTTGTTTTAATAAACATTTTTTTTTAATATATTATATTAAGAGATTTATTAAACGTATATTTACAATGTTTTTAACCCATTCGCTGCCAAGGACGAGTATACTGGTCTTTGGCAGGGTGTCATGCATTGCCAAGACGAGTATACTCGTCTTGGCAATGCATGACACCCTGCCAAAGACCAGTATACTCGTCCTTGGCAGCGAATGGGTTAATAATATTCAGTTTAATAATTTTTTTCTTTCATCGTTATTGTATGCTTACCAGAAACAGCGAAATAAATTTTTAATTAAAGAAATATCGCATCGACAGCTGAGTCGTTAGCGACGACTGTGTCCGTCTCCAGATCTCATACCATGTGTTTGTCATTTTTATGAATTTCAGTGGGTCGTCTCCGCTTTGTTCCGACCTGAATACTTCCTTATGGTGCTCGAGGATTTTAGCTCTGATGCGTAGTTAATCATATTTTCTGCATTCAAGTATTATATGTTGAATAGGATTTGCACTGCGGAGCTTTTTGCGTTGAAACTTCTTATTAAAAATGAGAAAGGGACCTTGAATATACTTTAATATACATATCGTCGTAAAAATAAATAACCCCTGCAGTGAAGAAATTATTCAAGATGCGGTGACCTTAGATTGAAGTACTCTAGATAAGTGACGCAGATATAACGAAGAATAGTAATGCTCTTATTTTTGGTTCCTTGTAATCAAAATGTGAATATTAAATACTCCCTCCGTCCGGAAATATGGTGTACATTTCGCGATTTTTGTTGTCCGGAAACATAGTATACATTTGCAAAAAAAATACAATAAAACTAAAAATTAACACGACAAGTATATTATATTAACTTTTTTAGAAGAACTATAATTAAAAAGAATAATTTTGTTACAATACTCCCTAAATTGAATTAAAATATGATTTGGCCTTATTGTACGCTTCTTTGGAACATAAATATTTTCCAGCTAGTCACACCGTGTTTTAACTTGTTCTCTTTCATGTGCTGTAATCATTTTTCTAAGATACCATGACGTTGTTCCGTGGTCAATTGTTTATATTTGGAATCTCTTCTTTTTAAGTTTATCGATTCTTCTTCGGAATTTTCCATATCGATTTTGCAGCGGTACCAATTTTATTTATTATAAAAAAAACTGATCTTTGATCGTTAAGTTTTAAACCAAGAAGAACATGACACGTGTCAATTATATTAGGTTATATTACTTTTAATATATACTATAATAATATAAAGAATGTTGTCATTTGTTTTCTATATTCACGATAATCTACGATTTTTTTTTTAAATGTATACCATATTTCCGGACGCAGGGAGTATATTACAACACGTAAGTCGGTGAATGTATCAACATAGTACGATGTTAACCCTGCCGCGGACTTCCAATTCTTTTCTACGTAATCACGCTCTTGTTTCACTAAAAAAAAAAAAAACACTCCTAGTTTTGATCAAAATTTTACTTTTAGCATAAAATTAAAACTAAAAAATTCGTTGCATCGACGACCATTTTTTCTCACATTTTTCTCAAGATTAAGAAATTTTTTAACGAAACAGAAACACAATTGGGTCGAAAATGATCCAAGAGCCGCGGCAGAACGAGCACAAGAAGGAAACATTAAAGCGTAATTAAAAAAAGTAGATATAGAAACACTATTACAGACTTCAATTATCTCGATATTTGATTGGCATATACGAAATTGAGCAACATCGAAAATTGCAGTTAAACGCCAAATAAAGTGAACAGAAATCCTTTAATTCAACTATCGTGCCAATCGTTACCTTACTTTCGCCGCATCGCTGTTTCCCTCTGCTCCATTTTTCCAAATTGATCGAAATAGACGATCCATCAGAGAGCATCGGTTTATCGTGTTTCGCAGTAACTGTTTTCGTGGTTAAAAGCCGTGGCCATTTTCCATCGAAAACGGGGACAAAAGATGTAGCTTGCTTTGAGTTTCTTCAGACATTAACCCCTTTTGACCCGTGCAACTCTGCTGTCCGGACATTTTGTCGGAAAATAGCAAAATTACATAACTTTCTGAAACCTTCAATGAGCACTACCGGCTACTCTAAGTTTTTTTTTTATTACATCTTAGGCTGGAGTCGGTGAAAATCACAACTTCAAAAAACCTGTTTGTAGTATAGGTGGAACATAATGAAAGAAGAATACAAAAAATTGACGTTTCCAACTAATTATTAAATTAACAGATTTTTAGGTCTAAATGATTAACCTGATCGCATGGTTTTTTTTATTTTAAAAGGAAATACATGAACTCTCATAACTGATAATATTATATATAATAATATTATATATAATAATATTAATATTAATAATTATTATATAATAAAATATATTATTCTATAGTATTAAATTATATATAATAATAATAATAATATTATATATAATAATAAGAAATTAGCAATGAGAAAGTCATTTTCTTTAACGAATTTACCTAAGGAATTATTATAAAAAAAAACAAGGTATGTACCTATTGGTTTAGAAATTTTTAATTTATGAAAATTTCAAGTTTCAAGAAATATTGATCAGGCATTCGGAGATGAATCCACCAATGAAAAAAATGCTCGATATTGGTTCGAAAAATTTCGTTCTGGCAATTTGAGTATGGTGAATGAGCCTCGAGGAAGACCACCGGCCCATATTGATAACGAGGAATTAAGGACGACTGTGAAATCCGATCCACGCACAACTAGTCGAACACTTGGGTCTAAACTAGGAACTAATCATACAGCTGTGTTAAAACATTTGCGTGCAATAAATAAAGTAAAAAAATTGGACTCATATGTGCCGCACGAATTGACGCAACGCCCGTTTCATAGTTTCCAACCTAATAATTAAAACTATTTATTCTAGCAGGAGAGTGGTGCCAAATATGCTGCCGCACTGTTTTTATAACTTCATTCCAAAACAATTTGTCAAATTGAAACTTTAAAGGAATATTTCACACGCACGATCCTAGTGATAAATCGAATGCGTGGACTCCGCCTCTTCTTCTCCACCCTCACCGCGAAAAAAATCTGGTCTGACCCAAACTCATTTCTGTCTAAATTAAAATTGGATTTGGGTTAGGTTAGACGTTTTTAGGTTTCAAGGATACACAGAAAGAGCTCCGCCTCTTTAGGATACAACGATCTGTTCTTTACTGATTGTGAATCAGTTTTCCTCGGGTTCTCTCGCAGTTATAAGAAATATCACATCATAGATTTCTGTAAGATAGTTAACCTTCTATAACTACAATTTTGTTTGCTTATTAGAAGAAAAATACAATTGATTACAGTTTCTCACTTTGATTCGAAAATTTTGGAAGCAATGTTTTGTATAAATGGACTGTGGTATAATAATAAAATTTAATAGTACAGTGATATAATGCTTGCAACGGAAAGCAAAGTAAATCTAAAATATAGATACATGAGTATTCCGTTTATTATACATATGTAAATAAAATAATTTAATTAAGTACACTTTATTGAAACTAAAATTAGCAAAGGGGTCAGAGTGACCAGATTGATTGAGTGTAATTTCTTACAGAAATTCTATTAATCGACAGTGGTGTATTTCTAAGAATTTTTCGTGATTATCGTAAGAAATATAGATCGAGATTTATTTTCCTTGCATTCTGAATTTTTTTCAAATACTGTAATTTTGGTTTCTTTGATAGAAGTTCATTTTAATCGTCGGTAGTTCTAGTGTTAAATACAAACGGTGTCCAGAAAGTTATATACTTTTAAGTAAACTTTTTTTTATAATAACTTTTTAATAAATGACGAACCGCGATTAAAACCTTCGTAGCACTACGTAGAGTGGTGGCTCTGATAATTTTGAACAAAAGTATTACTGGAACGTTTTATATCAAGATTTATTAAAGTAATCTCCTATTTCGATAATTTTTAATATGTTATCAAAGTCGCCACTCTGAATAGTGCTGTGAAGGTTTCAATTGGTAATCGCCATTTAAAAATAAAAAGTTAAATTTTTAACAAAAGTATTATTGGAACGTTTTATGTCAAGATTTATTAAAGTAATCTCCTGTTTTGATAATTTTTAATATGTTATCAAAGTCGCCACTCTGATTAGTGCTGCGAAGGTTTTAATTGGTAATCGTCATTTAAAAATAAAAAGTTAAATTTTTAACAAAAGTATTATTGGAACGTTTTATGTCAAGATTTATTAAAGTAATCTCCTGTTTCGATAATTTTTAATATGTTATCAAAGTCGCCACTCTGATTAGTGCTGCGAAGGTTTTAATTGGTAATCGTCATTTAAAAATAAAAAGTTAAATTTTTAACAAAAGTATTATTGGAACGTTTTATATCAAGATTTATTAAAGTAATCTCCTATTTCGATAATTTTTAATATGTTATCAAAGTCGCCACTCTGATTAGTCCTGCGAAGGTTTCAATTGGTAATCGCCATTTAAGAATAAAAAGTTAAGTTCTTAACAAAAGTATTATTGAAATGTTTTATATCTTTATTATGTATCAAGGTCACTACTCTGGTTAGTGCTGTAACAGTTTTAATTGGTAATTGTCATTTAAAAATAAAAAATTTTTAAGAATTAAGAATTTAAAAAGTTAAGAATTAAAAATTTTTAACAAAAGTATCGTTAAGTTTTATATAAAAATTTATTAAAGTAATCTTCGATTTCAATCATTTTTTAATATATTATCAAGGTCGCCACTCTGAATTGCACTGTGAAGATTTTAATTAGTAATCGCCATTTATGAATAAAGATTTAAGTGTTTACCAAAAGTATTACTGGAACATTTTATATCAGGATTTACAAAACAAACATAAATACCAAAATAAACGATAAAAAGCATAAATAAAAACAACGTAAACCTAAACTGAAAGAACAAGCAACTTAATTCTTTTTAATTCTAAATAAATATAATAAAATATTCATTTACCCAAGTTACACAAGGAAATAATCCAATGTTACACATTTAAAGCGATAGTAAATATACGCTTCTAAAATACACATAATTTTTCCTATCGTACACTTAAATTTTTCTCTGAAAAAACCGAACGGTTCAGTATTAAGATAGCCTCCCATTTCTATAATTTTTTAACAAGATAAACTTTTACCCTTCGCAATACCGTAAGAACGATATTGTTTAAAATAGAGTTTGAGAGTGGCATCGAAGAACGATGTAAGATTTCCCATCTCGTCCCATCTTAAAACAAATCTTTTCTCCGATCTTCAAAATAAACAAGGCGAAGTTATAAAATTTTACGGTACCCTTCATACTGCCGATTTCGAGAGTCGCAACTGCGAATTTCGCGAAGCATTGAACCTCGCCAACGCCGAGATTGATTGAACAGAAAAAAAGAGAGTTTTCCCTTGTGCATCTTTGCCTTATCTTCCCAGGGCTCTTCTTTCACGGATGATACAAATCCGTACGAACAGAATCGAGAGAAGTTTTGAGTCGAGTCGCGTCAATGAAGAGATAAATCTCCTTCGAGCGTGATGTAGGTAACCGCGCAACGCGTGGAATTTACGGTCGTGACGGGTCGAAAACGTTACCCTTTGAAATTTTGATGAGGATCGGTGGGTCCCTGTTGCCCTGTTGCCCGGGAAGCCAAGAGAAATTTCTAAGCGCGAAATAAGATTGAGGGATGAGTGTTCTTTGACAAGTATGGGAAAACGTGCCAGTATATAATTTTTAAGTGATTTTGAATAATTTTGGAGAAAAAATATTGTATAAATTGTTCGTTTTCGAAACCATTGATCTCATAGACATTGCTTGGTCGATTTTACTCGCTTTCAATTTTATAAAAGACTTTTATTTTGGGATTAGGAATCTTTGAACTGTGTAAGAAATTTTCATTTTGGGATTAGAAATCTTGGAACCTTGTAAAAGACTTTTATTTTGGGATCAGAAATCTTTGAACTTTGTAAAAGACTTTTATTCTGGGATCAGAAATCTTTGAACCTTGTAAAAGACTTTTATTTTGGGATCAGAAATCTTTGAACTTTGTAAAAGACTTTTATTTTGGGATTAGAAATCTTTGAAATTTGTAAAAAACTTTTATTTTGGGATCAGAAATCTTTGAACTTTGTAAAAGACTTTTATTTTGGAATCAGAAATCTTTGAACTTTGTAAAAGACTTTTATTTTGAGATCAGAAATCTTTCAACTTTATAAAAGACTTTCATTTTGGGATTAGAAATCTTTGAACTTTGTAAAAGACTTTTATTTTTGAATTAGAAATCTTTGAACTTTGTACAAAACTTTTATTCTGGGATCAGAAATCTTTGAACTTTATAAGAAGCTTTTATCTAGGGATCAGAAATCTTTGAACTTTGTAAGAAACTTTTATTTTGGGATCAGAAATCTTTGAACATTATAAAAAACTTTTATTTGGGAATCAGAAATCTCTGAACTTTATAAAAAACTTTTATTTTAAGATTAGAGATCTTTAACTCGTAAAACTGCTGACTTTCCTTATGCAATTTTTAATAGATCGCCACGATTTTAGAAGCAAAATTTTTTATCGAGTATTATATATAAAAATAACGTGTCACAAAAGTCACTTCAAAGAATCCAGTATTTTCATTTCAATAAATGCAAAATATGAATTTGTTTTCAATATTGCCTCTGTGAAAATGTCTCTTCATGTTACAAAGGAAATAGAATATTTGAAAAGAACCCCATTTTGTAAACGGGCTATTTCTTCGTAAAGAAAAGTTGAATTACTTACATTGCTGTGATTCTGTGGAATAAGTAAAAGCTCTTTTATTATTATATATACCTAATTAATGTGCAACGTAGAAAATTAAAGTACGCGAAATTCTTATCTTCCAAAGATTATTTAATATTGAAAGTAGCATTATGTAATGGAGTTTAACTTTTTCGTACAGTTATTTACATTTTTTCGGGGACTTCTATTTGTATATACGTTGATTATTTTCGGTACATTTAATTATACACGTTCGACCATTTATAGAGTTTGTGACATCTATGGACATTGTGCTATCTAATAAATAGAGCAACATATAAGAAAAAAAGTAATCAAAATATGAAGTATTCTATAATTGGAATTTTACAAGGATAAAAACATAGCGTTTAGTTCACAAATACTCAAAGGTATCACAATCGAACATGCCAGCAACAACAAAAGATGTAAATATGTATGGTAAGATAATAACAAATACAAATTTACACATTCTGAAAAGTTATCGAACAGCAACAAAATAAAACGAACCTGCTACGAAATTATTATTCTCTTAATTGATGAATCAGTACGTGTGCGGTACCAAAGTGAATGTGCCATTTGAAAGGAAATTATTTTATAGATAAAGCACTAAATTTAAAAAAATAGCACTATTCCATATTAACGCTACGGTAGACCGATACGAATCGGATCATTTTCTTTTAATAGTGAAAAAATAATAAGTAAAAATTTGGACAGTTAACTTTTTATTATAAGTTTGTAATTAATATCTATTTAATTTGAAACATTACTAATAACCGTTTTTTTTAAATTGAAAAATCTTTCCTTCGACTGAATCTCGGAGAACGAATAACTTCTGTTGCAAAATTCGGGACAAAAGTGTAGCGGCCGACGATGTAATAACCCTTTTCGTGTCGGATAATTTTTATTCGAGGCGATAATTTTACTGGTTCACACTGTATACACCACTACTTATAAGTATCCGAATATTAGTTAATTTGTAATAATAGTACATGATTGTTACCAAAATGGGCAAATTAATGAGAAGTAATTGACTAAAAATAATGATTATTATCTCATTATAGAATCATCGGATTATAAATTTAAGTAATTTATTAACAAAATTACCAGTAATACATCTAAATTGAATACGAGATTCATCGATGTAAATATCGAGTTTAGGTATTAATATTTGAGTTAATCACGATAGACTTTTTATCGGTCTGGAAAAACCTTTCTATCTGAACCATCAACTTAAAAATTAAGTAAACTGAAGGTACAGAACGTTTCGAATAACAAATCATAAGATTTAACACCTACGGACGCCGATGTTGTTATTGCATATTGTTAAAAAAAAAAAAAATAATTTTATTGTCTCGTGATGTTCTAGTATACACTACCGCACAAAAGTAGCCGAACGTTTGCTTATTTTTTACAGAATGTAATTTATGATTTTGTTATTGAACTGTTATCGATACAGCTATGTATAGTAAAAATATTTTAATTCAATTTTAATTCTTCCTACGCTACCGCACAAAAGTATCCGAACGCTTGCTTATTTTTTACAGAATGTAATTTATAATTTTGTAATTTAATTTTTATTGATACAGCTATGTATAGCAAAAATATTTTAATTTAATTTTAATTCTACCTACTCTACCGCACAAAAGTATCCGAACGCTTGCTTATTTTTTCCAGAATGTAATTTATGATTTTGTTATTTAAATTGTTACTGTTACAGCTATGCGCAGCAAAATATTATGATACGATAAAATTGAATATTTTGAATAAATTACTGAGCTAATATGCAATAAAAATGACATTAAAGTGTATAACTGTCAAACTTTCTTATATTTGGGTTATTTAATTGCTAGCCTGTGGATTAAATAATGACTATTATATATTTGGTTACTTTTCTCTACCAATGCGAGACAAAAAGTTCCGCAACAATTCTAATAGAGAAAAAAAGCTATCAAATGGTACGTAATACATCACCGATAAGCAATCGTTGTTACATGAAATTAATTTATGAAATAAAACTCGCAGAAACTTATAAGCCAACCCAAATACGTGATATTCTATTGTAGTGAGTTTTATCCGGCAACATTTTTCTCCATCGTCAAAAACATGAAAGATACACGGGCTGGTCTATCGCGGGTACTATTTTTAAATGTACCCCGCGAAATAACGAAGACCGACTCTATTTATGAAACGTTTCGTATCGCACTATATAGTAACGAACGTGGCTTCTGTTGTAAAAACGTACCATAAAAATCCGCGCATCGTGCAGGGAACAATATTTCGATGCTGCCGGTTTGGATGCGGATGCAAAATTCGGCCGGGGTTTTCGTCGAGTTTGCTTTCGTTTCATGGTCATGGGCACGGATTGCGGTTAATGGAAGCTTTCTCCTCGGTCGTGTTATACGAATTCGTTTATTACAGGGTTTGCCCGTGGCGCCGTGATAAGTTTTTTATTACGCGATACGTACAATGTTGAAATATTATCTACATTCGTGTTTTAACCCTTTGCGATCGGCAGATTTCGCTTTTGGGAGTACCGGTAGGTCGGAGCAAATCTATCGTTTCGCAATTACTTTTCCGTACACGAATTTGTTGAAACTGATTTGTTATATTTAATACTACTTATCATACGTAAGAATCGTACGTTAAATTTCTCATATTTTCATTATATGCTTCAAGTTCCAACCCATCATCACTACTCTCATTATCTTGCGAATCATTTCTAAACCCTTTCATTTTTGTGAATTACACTGAATTTTTAAAATTTTTAACACAAATTTTATTATCGATAAAATTGATACTTTTGTAAAATAAGGTNCAACATATTTAGTAATAATTTAATAATAAGTAAAAATAATTTAATAATAATTTAATAATAAGTAAAAATAATTTAATAATAATTTAATAATAAGTAAAAATAATTTAATAATAATTTGAATGACCAAAGACAGTTTTCCATATATGACATAACGTTACAGCCATAAAGCTGAAATTTTCGTATGTGATCCTAATTCGATGACCAGGGACTGTACAATCAATATAAACAATTTAAAAAAAAACATAGTGCCTTTAACTAAAATAGTTTCACACTTAAGAATGAAAGTTATGTCAGCTGAATTATAAGATCTTACGTATCGAAAATAGTAAATAGTGCGATATTATAAAATCAAATACAAATTTCTGTAACACATTGTAGTGTAACGTTCGTAATAGCTTCATAAAATCTCACTATCGTTTAACTTCATATTACAAAGTTGAAATTCATTTCCCTATTAAGAAACAAAGAAACGATGAATAAAAAAATGTTTTTATTTAAAACTTAATTTCAGTTTTATTCTACAACGTTCGTTTCTTCGTATTGATACATTCGTAAAGAGAAATTGCAAAATAAAATAAAGTTACAACACGAAACAGAGTTAAGAATAAATCACAAGCTACTAAACGAGTTGTACAAACTGTTGGATCGATAAATTATTCTAAAGAAAAAAAAAAAAAAACGGTGTGTAGTTATGCATTGTACACTTAAGCNATTTCTCATATTTTCATTATATGCTTCAAGTTCCAACCCATCATCACTACTCTCATTATCTTGCGAATCATTTCTAAACCCTTTCATTTTTGTGAATTACACTGAATTTTTAAAATTTTTAACACAAATTTTATTATCGATAAAATTGATACTTTTGTAAAATAAGGTGTGCGATGTACACAATAACTAGTGTTTATGCGTGAGAGCGTCGAGAGTTGTATTCGCGACGATTAACTGACGCGTGTTCTGTCCTCAGAAATCGTATTCCAACTGGAACCCTTAGTCGATGATAGTGGACTGTATTTTTGTGTTTGAATGATTGTACAGTCGCGTCGGAAAGTAAGTTAACGATTAGCGTCGCGCATAAATTTGAAGAAATGAATCTGATAATATTCCTCCAAACATATCGTCGCCTATTAAAGATTTCAAATTTTGACTCGTCGCTCCAAATAACCGACTTCCAAAGCACAATTAGCTTCTTTAAGTATTGTGTTGCAAAATTTAACCGTTTCAATGCATTCTTTTTAGAAATTAATGGCATTCTACGACACACGCGGCCATGAAACCCTCCTTCTGATAACCGTTTCTTAATTTCAGTTATCCCTATTGGGAGCTCCAAATTTTCTTTTATTTCCCTAATTGTAACTAATGGATTGCGTTTTACTTCCCGTGTGTTTTAAGAATGACGTCTCTTCTTCCTGCACGACGGTGGAAGGACGAGAGGGCACACTGATTGGTCATCGTTCGAAATCGGCGATTTACCAATCAGTGTGCTCCTTAGATACCGCGACCACCCCTTCCAGTGCGCCCTTAGCGCGTTTTTTCTGTGGAGAGGGTGTCGCGATACCTGGAAGACGCGAGGTCTTCGGAGGTTCGACAAGGCCGCGGAGTTTCCGCCAGGTACGAATGTCCGAGCACGTGTACCGGTCGATGTACCGTTCTCAATTACCCTTGGGAAACTCCGAGTTCGTGACAGATGGTCGGCTATCGAGGACAACCAAAAAATAAACTCTACGGTCATTGTAAAAAAAGGCCGGTTGGACGGCTGTAATACTCGAAAATGTCTTCGCTCAAAAATAGCCTCTTAATTGCGAGTCTGTCATAAATCGACCGACGAAAATCCTCACGTTTCTGTTCCTTCGGACGGAACACTAGGACACCTCCTAGGAAAAGCCTAGGAAAAAAGCAGTTTGAGCAGACACGTCGATCAGAGCAGATCAAATAAAATATATTATTCACTAATCGTTTGTTTCTAAATTTCTTCTCGCCTCGCCCGTCAGCCTTCCTTACAGATACAACAAACTCCGCTCATTATAACTTGATGACCGTCATCAAGACATCATTTGAATCGTACAGGTTTATAATTAAATTTTTAATTCGGATATTAGTCTTCGTCCACGATGGATGACGCGTAGGATCCACGGGGTGCAAAAAGGAGAACGCGGCGAAATGGAAACGGCGATAAAACGAGGGGACCAGGGCGGTGGCTTGGTCTCACTTTTCCCATTCCCTCTTACTCTACGCTTCTTATTAAATTTCCAAATCAACGACCACGAAATATCTCAACGACTTTGTTCAGATCTTATTCAGACGATGTTCCGTTGGGAAGGTTCTGGAATCCATACTGACGAATAATGCCCAAAAATAAACATCCGTTCTAGTAGAAGAGTCAAGGCTGGCTATATCGCATAGCTAATTAAATTTTTTTTTTTGAGCTTTACAGTAATTATAACAAATCGCAGTGTACGAAGAAAAATTAGGATACTCCAAGATCTCACATACCTGTTTATTATCGAACAAACCCATATTATCGTGCGAAGAATGCAACACACCAATCGTAGACCATCTACAGTGGGTGATCAAATTATTACGATCAGACGTAATCAGAAGGTGTTACATATTTTGATTCTTTTCTCTTATCTGCTCCATACTTTGTTATTTGCTCTCGGACATGTATATTGCCGTTCAAAAGTATCTGGACACATGCTCTTGTTTAACAGAATGTAATTTAATTACAGAATTACAGATAAAAATAGCTTTTATTTTTTATTATTATTACAATTATATACACCACCGCTCATAAGTATCCAAACACTGATAAATTTGTCAACTTGATCAATTTCTATTAATTTCAGTACAGAAATATTACTGAAACATGTAAATTAGTGACAATTTAATGGCTGAAAGTAATATTTACTACCTTCTTAAGCAATCGACGCATTGTAAATTGAAATTATCTATTAACCCTCTATAGCCCGAATTTTGTCTGCTTATTGGAGAAAAAAATTACGATTGATTACAGCTTTTCACTTTGATTTGAAAATGTTTTAACTAATAATTACTGTAGATGGATCATGGTGTCGCTACAGTGGTACAGTAATCAAATTTAATAGTGCAGTGATAATTAAACAAAATTAATTTTTTAAAATATAGGTACATCTGTTTGTAACTTTTAAGTCACACGATCCTATAGAGGGTTAATAAAAATTTACCAATACTGTATTAAAATGAAATACACGATTTATGAAAGGACACTGCTTGAATTAACCATTGTAGAAGAACGTCATTATTTAATCCATAGGTTACTAATTAAATAACCCAAATATAAAAAACTTTGACAGTTACAGACTTTAATGTCATTTTTATTGCATATTAGCTCAGTAATTTATTCAGAATATTCAATTTTATCGTATCAAAATATTTTGCTACACATAGCTGTATCAATAACAGTTCAATAACAAAATCATAAATTACATTCTGTAAAAAATAAGCAAGCGTTCAGATACTTTTGTGCGATAGAGTAGGTAGAATTAAAATTAAATTAAAATATTTTTGCTACACATAGCTGTATCGATAACAGTCCAATAACAAAATCATAAATTACATTCTGTAAAAAATAAGCAAGCGTTCGGCTACTTTTGTGCGGTAGCGTTGGTAGAATTAAAATTAAATAAAAATATTTTTGCTATACATAGCTGTATCGATAAAAGTTCAATAACAAAATCATAAATTACATTCTGCAAAAAACAAGCATGGCGTTCGGCTACTTTTGTGCGGTAGCGTAGGTAGAATTAAAAACTCGTAAAACCATCTTCTATCCGATTATTCTATCCATCTGAATGCATCGTGTATATGGAGCGAAATAATGATTGCAGCGGGAAGAAAAGTTCCACGAAGTTCCGTCGACTAATCGTAGAAATCGTTCCTTCGAAAGGAAAACACNAAATATTTTGCTACACATAGCTGTATCAATAACAGTTCAATAACAAAATCATAAATTACATTCTGTAAAAAATAAGCAAGCGTTCGGCTACTTTTGTGCGGTAGCGTTGGTAGAATTAAAATTAAATAAAAATATTTTTGCTATACATAGCTGTATCGATAAAAGTTCAATAACAAAATCATAAATTACATTCTGCAAAAAACAAGCATGGCGTTCGGCTACTTTTGTGCGGTAGCGTAGGTAGAATTAAAAACTCGTAAAACCATCTTCTATCCGATTATTCTATCCATCTGAATGCATCGTGTATATGGAGCGAAATAATGATTGCAGCGGGAAGAAAAGTTCCACGAAGTTCCGTCGACTAATCGTAGAAATCGTTCCTTCGAAAGGAAAACACACGTCTTGCGTTCTCGGCACGAACGGGCAGAATTTACGAGGCACCAAAACGTTAGGGCGTCCTTTATAAATTTCGGAACGAGCACGAAAGAGCTGGCCGCTATATCAGCGTCTTGGTTTTCGCTGAAAATACTGTCGCGAGTCGGTGATAAGACCATAGATTATAGTTGGCTGGTTATTCCCAGAAATCTGGTAATATTCTGCGAAAGTAATAGTTGGATGTACAGGACGTTCGGTGTTATTGGTGTCCGAGATTTTCCTTCGACGAGGTTGCATGAAATAAGCGATATGAATAGCAAGGAAAAGTCTTTTGTTCGTTGGTTTCTATAAAGAATGCCGAAGCTTAAATCTATTTTAAAAATTTGCCGCAAGTTTCCAGCTATGTTGGCTATCTTAACTTCCTTTCATGAAAATTCTTGGCCCTTTTGTTGTGTAAGATAAAAATCGACTGGGTATGGAAAGAATGACCAAAAGGAAAATAAAGCTGAGACTGCTTAATTTTATATGACGCGACGATAAGTTTTGTAGCATTTCAAACTGGAAATTTTTTCTGCTATCTGAATGATTTTGATGGAATTTATTTTCTATATTTGTGAGAGCTTCTGATGTAAACTTTGTTCGTTTTTATAGCAAACTTGAGCAAATTTTGCTTGAATAAAAATAGAAGGTAACAGTTTGAAATAATAAATCGTTTGAGCTATTTTATTTATTTATTTCTTATTTTGTTTTTGTAAAAATAACTTACAAAAAGCAACTTTGTTTTACGGAAAAATCAATTAAATCCAATTTAAATAATTTTTTTATTTCAGTTGTCTTTCGAATAAAATAATAAATAATACATTACATATTATGCTTAAATAATATGTAGGCGAGCCTAAATTTTTTTAACACAGTTAACATAATGGAATCAGAAATTATTTAAGAAAACCTTTTTTGGATTATAAAATTAGATACGTTTGAAAATAATGAGTTGTCTTTCGAATAAAATAATAGATAATACAGAGTATATTATGCTTAAATAATGTGTATGCTAGTCTATGTATGTGGGCGACTGTAAATTTTTTTAACACAGTTAACATAATGTAATCAGAAATTATTTAAGAAAACCTTTATTCGATTATAAGATAAGATACGTTTGAAAATAATGAATTCGTTCCATAGGCAAATTACAAAATAATTCATAGTGCTCAATTAAGGTACTTTATAATTATTTCAAAATAAGTTCAAACAGAATAAGATGATATACTATCTAAATAATCATTTTTAAATAATTTGTTCAAACGATGTTTAACCCTGATTTATAGTATATTAAACTCTGTGTCTATTTGATGCTGTGCGTTGCAAATAATGATTAAACTTGTCTATCATACGCTACAGTTTAATAAATATTTACTTCAAACCTGATTTTATGAAAAGAATTTGACGTTCGGGAAAAATTTTGTTGGGTTACAGGAATGCGTTTATTGATCGGGGGTTGACATTCCATTCGGTGTAATTTTAGAATATAAATCTATCTATAAATCTGCTATTACGTTTAGTGCACTATTTAAATAACTATGAAATAATACAGTATCTTGAAGATTTTTAACATGCAAATTATAATAAGTTTGAAGTTCACGAACTGTTTTTTAGCTATTTATAAACCGAATATATCTGCATGTACGTTTAAATAAATTAAAAAATAACTGTTATACAATAAAATATATATAGCTATAAAATAATAATAAATAATAAATATAAATAATGAATAATAAATAATAATGAAATAATGAATATAAATAATGAATAATAAATAATCATAAATAATAAATAATATATCAAAAAATAAATATAGTTTAAGTATCTTAATAATTAGTCAAGTAATTAATATTACACCTAATTAACAGCAATTTTGAGGAACAAATATCTAATACATGTAAAGTTTTTTTATAAATCCTGTTTAGAAATCTAATATATAAATCAATTGCAGTATTTCATTTGCGCTACTGCACGAGTCACTCATACAATGATCAGTGACTCATTTTTAAACTATTCTGCTTTTTGTAAAACACAACTGTTTTATGAAGCATAATTGTTAGTAGATCAAACGATTAACCTTAACTCTTTCAGTACGGCGTTTTCGAAACTAAAAGCACGCTTAGTATACAGATTAATACAGGTTTTGTTAATATAGCAAAAATATAGGATAAATTCGGGATAGTTCGACCATCGGGAGAGACCAGCCAGTATTAATATCTCAAAATAAAATAAATAAAACAACTAAAACAAATAAATCGGCTTATTATTATTCTCGTACCGACAACTGTTGTAAAACTGTATACATATTATAAATCATATTTGAAGTATCGTGCGTACTAGAACGTAAAATTAAAAGAAACTATTTCAAAGCTTCCATAAAACGAGGATTGGGTTATGTAAGGGAGAGGAAACGAGAGAGAGAGAGAGAGACGGAATTAAAGCGGAAGGAAACGGAAAGAATACGGAAGATCACTGAAGAACACGGAAGAACAGAAGTCACGGAAGTCACTGACACTTTCTGAAGTCTCTGTCAGAATGATCAAGCTCTGTGGCGCGTGGGAATTATTTGGTTTTATTTAAATAAACAACAATAATAATAATATAACTACTGAAGTTTTAACACTACTAAACAATACCCTTAACACTCTGTCTCTCCTCGCTGCTCTCTTTCCTCACTGCTCTCTTGCCACACAATCTCTCGCGCCCCGAACATTCACTCGCTTAAATGTACATCCCTCAATCGCTCTATCTTTTTTCTACATACATTCCTTTTTCACTAGCACTCAAAATCTTCGCATTCATCCCTTCCAATCACGCAGTCACGTAAACTTCATTCTCACGGCCCAGTTTCTCGGTTTCAAACATACACTTGACATAACTCAGCCACTCTTCGCTAGCATTCTTTCGACCACCCAAGATTCGTCCACGGTCACACTTTTCCAAACATACCCGGATCATTCTCACTCCCAACCATAAATACATTCACACCACCACTTGAGAGGCCCATCTACTGGCGCCGTCCCGTCGCAGGTAGTGCCTGACTCTTACAGTTAAATGTGTAAAGTGTGGACGATGTTTTATGATTTATTTGGAAAATTGAAAAAAAAGCAACAAATCAACTAATTTTCTCTTGTATTACATTCCGTATAAGCTGCATTTTTTTGGTATTTGTAATGAGTGGATACTCTAACGCGAACATGCAGATGAAACCGTCCATTTGCAATTGTTAGAGGTAGAGGATCGAAGCGAACACTTTTTACAATAAATAAATTATGTAAAGATTGAACGGGATTGCGAGAACGTGTTGGCAAAGGCAAACTGAACTTAACTACTTTTGATAAACATTTGTTGAATGCCTGGTAACAACAAAACGGGTCTCAATGTCATTCAACGAAAAGGATATTAATATCTTATATCTCTAACAGCAATGTTGGTATTTTTTAACTGAAAAAAGAAATAAATACTTTAATATGTCGCGAAGTATGATCTATATAATTTTTAAATTATTTATGCATTGCTTTAATTCGCCCGAAACAACAAAAACGTGAAAAACAAACAATGCAATGGCTTCTTTCCAAAAAATGGTCCAACTGTTCCAAACTGTTGGTATAAAAATATATACATAATGTATAGCATGTGTACGATATTCTTTGTCGCGTTCAAAAGCAACTGCTTCTACGTTCCGACGATTATCGCTGCGCTCCCACTAACTTAATACTGGGAGGGCTAGTTTTATAAGATGGTGTTTCAGGATGATGGTTGAAGAAGTCCACTCAGATACGTTATATATTATTTAATGTATAGTTGATGCTGAGTTGTACAAATTGCTGGTGTTTCGATGTATCTTGGTGTTTGGTGTTTCTACGTTGATGGTGTGATGGTAACAGTAATATATTGAATCCTTAATGTGATGTTATGGTGATATTTATATGCTAAAATATGTGGTGCTGAATGTTGATTGGTGGAAGTTGGAAGGGAAAGGGTAACAAGGAATCGGACATGAAGGTGGCTAATTGGTCAGAGGAATACGGTGATGGAGGGAAAAGGTGAGGGTGGAAGGAGTTTGAGTTAACGGGATATGGAGGAAAAACCCGGGAAGTAAGGAAAGTGACGAGGCTGAGGAGTTCGGTCTAGGATTTTATGGTAGGGCTGAGCTAATTGGTTTATGGTGGTTGATTGTTCGATGATGCGACCGAACAGCATGCATAAATGAAAATGTAATTTGTGGTAGAAATGTTTCGAGTAATTAATGATTTTATTTCATAGATTCTTTTCTAAACGATAAGTAAATTTTTGTATATTTTTTTGTAGATACTATACAGCTTTACATTTATCGTTCACATACTACAGTCGCTGGCCATCGAATTAAGACCACTACAAATTTTCAGCATTTTTCACGTTTTACGTAAAATTAAAAGGTCTATTCAAATCGTAACGATATAATTTATTAACTACCAACATAATACACTACTACTGTACTTAACATTATTAACACATGTTAATATTTTGTATTTCTACCCTTTGGTTTGATAACAGACTGTATCCTTTTCGGCACGCTCCGTATACATTGTTCAATCATATGCTTTGTATCTTCATTATTTTCCCAAATATCTGTAATTTTTGTTTTCAACTCTGATAACGTGATGCTTGGAGAGTTGTAAACTAGTCTTTCGAGTAGGCTCCAGACATTTTCTATGGCATTCAAATCGGCAGAATTGCCTGGTCATGGGAGCAAAGGGATGTTTTTGGTTTTGGAATCGCTCATCAGTCACACAGTTTGATTATTATCACGATAGTAACAAATCAATTGCTATGTATACATCATTATCAACATATTTAGTAATAATTTAATAATAAGTAAAAATAATTTAATAATAATTTAATAATAAGTAAAAATAATTTAATAATAATTTAATAATAAGTAAAAATAATTTAATAATAATTTGAATGACCAAAGACAGTTTTCCATATATGACATAACGTTACAGCCATAAAGCTGAAATTTTCGTATGTGATCCTAATTCGATGACCAGGGACTGTACAATCAATATAAACAATTTAAAAAAAAACATAGTGCCTTTAACTAAAATAGTTTCACACTTAAGAATGAAAGTTATGTCAGCTGAATTATAAGATCTTACGTATCGAAAATAGTAAATAGTGCGATATTATAAAATCAAATACAAATTTCTGTAACACATTGTAGTGTAACGTTCGTAATAGCTTCATAAAATCTCACTATCGTTTAACTTCATATTACAAAGTTGAAATTCATTTCCCTATTAAGAAACAAAGAAACGATGAATAAAAAAATGTTTTTATTTAAAACTTAATTTCAGTTTTATTCTACAACGTTCGTTTCTTCGTATTGATACATTCGTAAAGAGAAATTGCAAAATAAAATAAAGTTACAACACGAAACAGAGTTAAGAATAAATCACAAGCTACTAAACGAGTTGTACAAACTGTTGGATCGATAAATTATTCTAAAGAAAAAAAAAAAAAAACGGTGTGTAGTTATGCATTGTACACTTAAGCCAGTTATCTATAAAACAATTAATGAGTTTAAAGAAATGAAACGAGAGAAGGTGGCAATTATTTTCATACCAGGAGGAACGTTAACGAAACGAACGAAATAAAAGAAAGGACGCAAAATATTTCTCGAACAAAGGGGAAACGTTGGCTGTGCATATCCTTCGCTTATCCGCGGTGGTATAAAGAGATTACATCTACTATTTTGAGAAAATAATTAATTTCATTGGCTTTACTTATGCAGCACCCTTCCTACCGTACTGGAAACGTTAACGGAACTTTTAATTGCAAGACTGAATGAGTCTGCAGTAAAGTTGTCGTACCAGTCTGAATGGATAATAGCACGAATCAAATAATGAAGTTGCTAAATAAAATTCTAGACTGTTGGTCGATGTCTGACTTCGTGGAATGGAAGTGTACAAGTGTAACGTGTTCGTGTTAAAAGTTTTAAATAAAATGGAATCTTTATTGAAACATGCCTGAAATAATGCAAATAATTTCCTTTTGGTTTCAGACATTTACAGTTACTAAATTTATTACCGTTTTATCTTTTTTTTTCTTTTTTTTTATTTCAACTGCTACCATTGTTATTACTGTAGGTAGAGAATGTCTTGGTGTGTGTGTGTATGTGAGAAAAAGAGACCACTCATAAAACCTAGGCCTCAAGTTTTCGGCCGCACCAATACGATGAGATCTCGTTTCCAATTGGTTCGGTCTTTAGCTGGAAAATAATATAAAACAGTCGAGGAAACATAGTTGTTTAGCTCCCACAAAGTTCGTGGAGCCGTGTATGTAGCAAAAGACAATTTGCAAACCAATAACAATACTTTATTTCTAGATATTTAGGTGTACAACACAATTAGCAGCTATCAAAGTCCAATGTCCAAGAGTGAGAGTGAAAATACTATGGTGATTAATGAACGAATGATTTTTTCTCAAAATGCTAAATTTTGCACGTCGTGCAATGTAGCTTAGCGATTTCTCAACCGATTGTTATGTAATTTTACACAAACATTCCTTAATATATTCTCCTTTGCATGAACCTAAAGGTTTAAAAAAAAAATTTTAATAAACAATGTTTTTAACCATTTTAAAGAAAAAAATTTGGTGACTTTTCTTTTAAATAGCGTAGAATTTTTAATTTTTGATTTTTCTTTCTAAATTTAGGTTCATGCAAAGCGTATTACTATATTTCAACGAAAAATTCTTGGATTTTTTATTTCGGATAATTAGAGCGACCTGTGCATTGCGCAGCGCATTTTCATGCAGCCAACTTCAAGCAGCTGCAGCTCACTTATTTATGAATATTTTTACATAAAAAAATTTATATGGATTGTCTAACTGCTACACAATAACATCTACTTATTTATAAATAAATAAATCTTATGCGCTCTTCAAAAAAAATTCGAGAAAAAACGCTTATTCACTTGACCCTCCCCCTTAACGAATGTATCTGTGTCCTTATATCTAAATTCTGTCCGTCCAGAGGTGTGTCCTTGAAGCTAATTTTGTAGTGGAAAAAGTGTCTTGTCCAATCTGTGTGCGTTTCTGGAGTTGGGGGCGTTTTCTACAAGCAGTCCTTGGGTGGTGGAAATATTTCGGTAAATCGAGTAAAGTCAAAGGTGGCGGCAATGTGTTCGTCGAGTCCGTAGTCCGAGGGGTAAAGATTATGATACGTCAATTGCTATTGAGCAGAGAGGCCCAAGGCTCAGGTAGTAACTAAGGTTTCGACGGTTCTCCTGGTTATTAAATTACTAGCATGCAAAAAACGGTAAAATTAACAAATCCTCATAAATAGCAGCTGGCGTGTCCGTATCATAAACTTGTGGTAGTCCTACTACAATAATTTTAGTCAGAGATAGAGTTTAAATCAACCACTGTAGAAGCACTTCAGTATACACTACTATCCCTAGAAAATTATGAATCACATTCTGTCAAAAATAAGCAAATGTCCGGATTCTTTTGAGCTGTAGTGTACATATTAGCATTAACTATTCACTGCTTTAACACTGTGTCAAATGCAAACCACTGAAATATACACAATTTGTATCTGCCAATTCTCAATTTTACAGATTGATATTACAGTTAAAAATAAAATGAAGCTTTATTACAAATATAGTTCGTCTTTGTTGCATTTTGACCGTGATCTACGCCACGAGTTCGACTCGTGGTTGTAAGGCAAGGGGTTAAATAAAATTATATGTGGCGACAAGAGTTATAAAGTCACCGAAGTGGAGAATTCTTCCTCGTCGAATGGACACGAAGCAGAGTTGCGCTTGTTAGGCATATAATCGCGTCTTGTGCTCGTTCAACGGGGAAAAGTGTCCCTCTCCCATCGGTTCTAAGAGTTTTTCCAACCTTGTCGATATTTTAGGCGAAGAAAGTTAGTTGAGACTTAGCCATCGCAAAAGAGAGTCGCTTCCCGAACATCCGTCGTTTTATAATAAAGTATTATTAACTTTAAAATATAAAAATATTTAATTTTATTAGCCCGAAGATGCGTGAATTGTATTTAAAAAAGAAAAAAGTTTTATCATGTTACAAAATATTGCGAGATACTAGCGGAGATCTTGATACTCGGTGATCTTTGACGTTCTCAGATCGGCGATGAATTAATTTCGATGCATGGCTTCTCTCATTTTAGGGTAAGAAACATCTTTCAGGTGTTTCTTACCGCTTGTTTCGCTTCCGTTTTTGGAGGATTGCACCTTGTAAATCCCGTTCTACTAAATCACGCAAAATAAAAGATTAGCAAAGGTGTCCAAAGTGGCAGAACTTGACGATAATAAAATCTGGATGGGCAAAAAAATTGGGAATTCTGTTTCCAAACGGTGATGAAGTTTGGAAATTTCGAGGATCGAATCTCTTGGTTTTCAAGCCGTGCACACCCGGGATCTCCCCATTGCACAACAGTTTGTCCGGTACTGTATGCCTATCTATGACTATTGCGGCATAAATTGCGCCTATTGCGTGGTAAGAATTTAAATCCTAGACGTCCTAATCACCTCGTATATTTCTAGAATGTTTAGATTCCTTGAATCTTGTAGGGGAAGACGGGATAATTGCAGGGTAAATCCGAACGACACCGTATTTCCATGTTCTCGCCCTCCATCTTCTCCCTTTTAACAACGCGCGTACGATGATATCGTCTTCTATGCATAATGTTGTCGCCTGGTTCGAGGTAGGAGGTTACGCACGTTTTTCAAGGCGATGCTTGTGAAAATATTTCATAGAGTTTGATACAATTTTTGTTTGTTTAACTCTTTGAGCGCTATGAACGCATATATGGGTTCTTACACAACTATTCAATTTGGGCCATGAACGCATATTTGGGTTCTCACACAACCATTAAATTTGGGCCCAGCATGCGCTTCGTCGTAAAAAGTAGGCGGTCCACAGCACACGCTTAACCCTCTATAGCCCGAATTTTGTTTGCTTATT
The DNA here is from genome assembly GCA_019453375.1 of Ctenoplectra terminalis. Classification (NCBI taxonomy): domain Eukaryota; kingdom Metazoa; phylum Arthropoda; class Insecta; order Hymenoptera; family Apidae; genus Ctenoplectra; species Ctenoplectra terminalis. The sequence goes on from SMSQ01000383.1 coordinate 42,858, forward strand.
GGAGAAACAATTACGATTGATTACAGTTTTTCACTTTGATTTGAAAATGTTTTAACTAATAATTACCGTAGATGGGTCGTGGTGTCGCTACAGTAATACAGTAATCAAATTTGATAGTGCAGTGATAACTAAACAAAATTAATTTTTTAAGTTTGTAACTTTTAAGTCACACGGTCCCATAGAGTGTTAACTTCGCACAACTCAGCGCTCGAAGGATTAGTAACTTAAAGTTTCCTGATTATTGTTTGCAACTGGGTGAAAGAAGGATGGAAAAAAATAGGAAAAGGTCGTTTCGCCTAGCAGGCCCATGTCTTACACGCGGGGATGTTGAAGTTAGGAGAGTTGGAGTTAGGATCGGTATAAGTACTGTAGGATCATACGGATCACGGAAATGACAAAATAGTATTTTGAAGGGTGAATATATTTAATAATAATAAAATAGAGATATAATAGAGGTATAATAGGGACGCCTTCGAAACACTCTTCTCCACGTCTCGACGAGAACTAACGATTATTCGTGCTTCTCGAAAGTCGTCAGCCCGACTACAATGTATCGTCTTTTCGACGCTATGGCGTCGTTCGGGCCGCCTGGACCCGCCACCAGACAACAAACGCGGCCGCCGAACCCACAGTACTTTTAGCGGCGGGTGATAGACGGTGTTGGGTCCCAAGGATAGGCAGTGCTCGAGAGGGTCACTCAACCAGCCATTTGGTTGACACCTTGGAGTGGCCTTTCCTGCGTAGTCCTTGGGACCTTTAATTTATGGCACAAGTGAAAATTCTTCCTACTCCTTACTTGGAGTTGGGGGGTGTGCCCCAATTGGCACAACTCAGAGAGGCGGCAATGCTCCACCAATGTAGCTGAAGACCCCGAAAAACGTAGTGAACTCCACCCACACAGGGTCAGATATAAGAGGCTAACAAAATTGCCAAAGATAGACTATTACTATTTTTTCATTAGACCAACAACATTTACTGTACTCTTACCTTGCCGTATCGTAACTCTTCATTGTATTGAACTCAAATAAATCATTTTGTTAAGTTTGATTAGCGAGTTGATTGAATTCTTCCGCGTCTTAAACAAAAATAGACTCCATTGTGATTAAGTTAACATTGGAGGTGTAGCGCCAATAAGTTCGCGAGATTACGGTTGCACACGTACAGGAGGTTCACCAACAACCCTTTGTACGCTCGAAACAGATGGAAGGAAAAGGATAGGAAGAGCGTTTCGACCAGGGCCTGCTAGTGGACTCGTGAGTAAGGCATCCTAGCAGGCCCGTGCCTTAGACGCAGGGATGTTGAAGTTAGGACAGGGATCGGTATAAGTACTAATCGTACTGTTTTCGAGGACTTGCACAAAAGTCGGTGTTGTAGGTCCCTCTGGTGGCGGAGTGTAGGAGGGCCGCCACAGTAATCGTGTTGAGTATATGGTTTGGAAGCGTGAATTTAATGACTGTAAATATATTTTCTAACATACCATATGCCAAAGACCATTGTTTATAAAGCCTTAAAGTAATTCATAATTAGCCCAAGTCATTCGATTTTGCCTCAAAAGCTGTTCGCAATTACCCCAACGAGATCGAGGTAAATTCGAATAGGAAAGGTTTCGTTTTCCATTCAAATTTTAATTTTCTTACTATTGTCTTTTAACAAAATGTGACTGAGCTCAAAGATTACTAACTGACGTTTTAAATACAATAAAAGTTGATTTTATAATTATGTAATTTCAACGATTTTTATTCGATCTCCTTTAGGTGTTCGCAATTACCCCATCTTCTCTTACAATAAATCCTTACGAACTTTATTCGGTGCTCAATAGTACACCGTGTATAAAACGTCGTTACGTTATCCCTAACACCCCCGATAGCCTGGTTGACGTTCCTCCATTAAAGAGAAAGCCTCTTTGGAATGTATGGTGGCTTGTTTACCCCGAACTATCGTTTGAGACGTTGCTAGGGTATGCGTCTTTGTCAGCTTCACAGCACGAGCTAACTGTAGGACATACTAGAACGACCAATGTATCTTGTATCAAGAAAAAGGAAAGGGAGAAAAGGAATTGTCTGTAGCGACGGCTTAAACGTATTGTATAAGCGTTTTTGTGTTTGGAAAAAGGGAAAGAAAATTTTCAATGACTGGAGTTTGCTGCGCCTTTAATCTCATAATATTAAATTTTTCATTGGACATATATTTGTTGGAATATTTATTTAAAAAAAATGGTAAAACAGCGTTCGCTGTGGAAACTGTTTTTATTCTTAATAAAATCGTAGGTGGAAAAGTATCCTAGGAAATAGATATTGTTTAGTAGAGAAGGAGCTATATGAAAATGCTATTGTGATTGAAAAAACTGTAGTGTTAAAGTGGTGCCGGTCTTCAATGTGGGAGTGCTGGCGGCTAAAACAGACTGACTAGTCCTCGGGAATCCTCGGGCTGGTCAGCAGAGAGTGCAATAAAGCACAGGTCAAAAAAGACCTTGCAGCTGGTGGGTCTTACGCGTTGCGGGGGCATGCACATATTCTCGGTGAATCCCAGCAATATTTTTCTGGTGTTATTAGTATTTGGTTTAACCCTTTGCGGTCTTATGTCGAGCCAGACTGGACATTTTACTTTGTTCCATTGTTTTCAGTTTTGGGACACGAAACATATTCTTTTACATTAAAATGTTATGTAACGGAAAATTTTCTATCTAGATATCTTGCTGGTAATGAAAATGTGAAAATTCAGCCAAATTATTGATAGTTTTTAAAAGTATATTAATGAATATGAACTAGTTAAGTTAAAGCGTCGAAAGTGGCTCGGGCCGCAAAGGGTTAAAAAATGAGTCAATTATTGTATTCATGTATGTATATGAAAATTCGAAACTTTATTTTTCATTGACTGGAGTTTGCTGCGCCTTTAATCTCATAATATTAAATTTTTTATTGGATATATATTTTTCTTGTGTTATTAGTATTTGGTTTAAAAAATGAGTCAATTATTGTATTCATGTATGTATATGAAAATTCGAAACTTTATTTTTCATTGACAGGAGTTTGCTGCGCCTTTAATCTCATAATATTAAATTTTTTATTGGATATATATTTTTCTTGTGTTATTAGTATTTGGTTTAAAAAATGAGTCAATTATTGTATTCATGTATGTATATGAAAGTTCGGAACTTTATGGATTACACTTGGTTAAAAAAATTAGTTATAATTACGTGTATAATTATCAAGAACTGAAATTTTTTAAACGTATCACTTTATTAAGATCAATCTAGAAGACAAAAATATTATACGGTAGAAATAGAATGTTGAAAGATCTGTAATTAATTGTACAAATATTGTAAAAATATTCGCCAGTTTCTAGGTCGTAAACTAATAACATGTGAAAATGACCATTCTCAAAAATAGCTANCCTAGGAAATAGATATTGTTTAGTAGAGAAGGAGCTATATGAAAATGCTATTGTGATTGAAAAAACTGTAGTGTTAAAGTGGTGCCGGTCTTCAATGTGGGAGTGCTGGCGGCTAAAACAGACTGACTAGTCCTCGGGAATCCTCGGGCTGGTCAGCAGAGAGTGCAATAAAGCACAGGTCAAAAAAGACCTTGCAGCTGGTGGGTCTTACGCGTTGCGGGGGCATGCACATATTCTCGGTGAATCCCAGCAATATTTTTCTGGTGTTATTAGTATTTGGTTTAACCCTTTGCGGTCTTATGTCGAGCCAGACTGGACATTTTACTTTGTTCCATTGTTTTCAGTTTTGGGACACGAAACATATTCTTTTACATTAAAATGTTATGTAACGGAAAATTTTCTATCTAGATATCTTGCTGGTAATGAAAATGTGAAAATTCAGCCAAATTATTGATAGTTTTTAAAAGTATATTAATGAATATGAACTAGTTAAGTTAAAGCGTCGAAAGTGGCTCGGGCCGCAAAGGGTTAAAAAATGAGTCAATTATTGTATTCATGTATGTATATGAAAATTCGAAACTTTATTTTTCATTGACTGGAGTTTGCTGCGCCTTTAATCTCATAATATTAAATTTTTTATTGGATATATATTTTTCTTGTGTTATTAGTATTTGGTTTAAAAAATGAGTCAATTATTGTATTCATGTATGTATATGAAAATTCGAAACTTTATTTTTCATTGACAGGAGTTTGCTGCGCCTTTAATCTCATAATATTAAATTTTTTATTGGATATATATTTTTCTTGTGTTATTAGTATTTGGTTTAAAAAATGAGTCAATTATTGTATTCATGTATGTATATGAAAGTTCGGAACTTTATGGATTACACTTGGTTAAAAAAATTAGTTATAATTACGTGTATAATTATCAAGAACTGAAATTTTTTAAACGTATCACTTTATTAAGATCAATCTAGAAGACAAAAATATTATACGGTAGAAATAGAATGTTGAAAGATCTGTAATTAATTGTACAAATATTGTAAAAATATTCGCCAGTTTCTAGGTCGTAAACTAATAACATGTGAAAATGACCATTCTCAAAAATAGCTAGGGTTCGTCCGTATCATAAATTAAGTCGTTAACTGTCCTTAACACTATCATTATTCGTTAGCTAAAAAATAGAAATGGGAGGTGTTGTCGGAGATGAAAGTAGTATTTCTGACTATAGTGAAGAAGAAATTAGGCCACTGAAATGGAGACGAATTATTGAATATAATAAAAAAAAAATTTGGTGATAAAGATCTTCTTTTCATATTTCCTTATGATGCAAATGGGTTAAGGGCTGTTTTTACCCTGAAAAACCGAATATCAGCGGATAAAATAAAATAGCATGATACTTAATTCAAAGTCTCCTACAAACCAGCTAAGTTTCAAATTTTTTTCAATTTTCGGCTTACCGAACGTCCCTTGCAAGTCCAAAAAAGATTCTCATTTCTATATCTACAGTACTGTGTAAAAGTCTTAGACCATCTACATTATTGATCTTGTAACTGTAATTAAACATATTTTTGAGAAGCATTTCTTAACACTGTTAAATTCAAATTTTTCCATATTGCCTTTCTTGTGTTGGTCATGCATAATTTTATCCGGTGAAAATATGTTTTAAAAATTCTTTAACAAGCAGAGCCTTGATTAAAATATTATGGAACGCGTATGCAAAGTATAAAGGAAACATATAAAGAAAGCCGAAAAGGAAAAAATCAGCTTCTTAAATTGTCGATAACAGAATGGCAGGAAATGCAAAGTGAGTTTCTTAAAATTTTTTCAACAATTATCTAAAAAAAGAAAAAAAAAAAAACTCTCGTGTAGCGAAAGTAAAAAGAGAATACACAAAATATTTATTGTTTTAAATTAATCAATATTTCTCAATCTAATTAACACCTCGTGAATCTAATTATTAAAAAAGAAAAGAAAGAAATAACGTCGAAATAAAAATAATATCAATCCATCTTAGATTCGTTTCTAAGATAGCAAAATATTTTTTTCGGTAGATGGTCTAAGACTTTTGCACAGTACTGTACTTCTTTTCTAAGTCATCGAAATTAACGATAAATTGAAATACAACGTTAACACACAAGCTTTCGCTCGGAGAATAGATTGCCGGCTGTTTATTTTCACTTGTAGTGAAATGAGATTCACTGGACGAACCTGGTCCTAACAATCTGATTTATCGTCGGCCATCACCTTCTGGATCTCTGTTGCAGCGTCAAACCATGTGTAGACTGAAATCTGTGCGGCGTGGAGCGTGTACACGCGACGCTATCCGTTAAACGTGCCACCGTGCGAACTCTCTAGATTCGCGGTGAGGGATAAGCGGCTTACTGAAATATCTGCCGGTCCAGCAAATCGCTGCCGATGCATCCGGAATCAGTCAACAATGCCCCAAACGTCGAAGAGTTAATGGAAGAGAAACAGTACCCTGTCAACCGGGAATTGCAGTTGGAATTTATGGAAAGCCGTGTTTACTGTGATTTCTCGGAGAGCTTCAATGTCTTTGGCGTTAAGAGTTTCGGAAACCGGATTTTATGATACCGCCGCTTGGAACGCGTTATTTTTTTAATGCTAAGTAGAATAAAAAGTTCTTCGGATTGATCAAATGGTAAAGTCGAAGNATTAAAAAAGAAAAGAAAGAAATAACGTCGAAATAAAAATAATATCAATCCATCTTAGATTCGTTTCTAAGATAGCAAAATATTTTTTTCGGTAGATGGTCTAAGACTTTTGCACAGTACTGTACTTCTTTTCTAAGTCATCGAAATTAACGATAAATTGAAATACAACGTTAACACACAAGCTTTCGCTCGGAGAATAGATTGCCGGCTGTTTATTTTCACTTGTAGTGAAATGAGATTCACTGGACGAACCTGGTCCTAACAATCTGATTTATCGTCGGCCATCACCTTCTGGATCTCTGTTGCAGCGTCAAACCATGTGTAGACTGAAATCTGTGCGGCGTGGAGCGTGTACACGCGACGCTATCCGTTAAACGTGCCACCGTGCGAACTCTCTAGATTCGCGGTGAGGGATAAGCGGCTTACTGAAATATCTGCCGGTCCAGCAAATCGCTGCCGATGCATCCGGAATCAGTCAACAATGCCCCAAACGTCGAAGAGTTAATGGAAGAGAAACAGTACCCTGTCAACCGGGAATTGCAGTTGGAATTTATGGAAAGCCGTGTTTACTGTGATTTCTCGGAGAGCTTCAATGTCTTTGGCGTTAAGAGTTTCGGAAACCGGATTTTATGATACCGCCGCTTGGAACGCGTTATTTTTTTAATGCTAAGTAGAATAAAAAGTTCTTCGGATTGATCAAATGGTAAAGTCGAAGATAAACATTTAGAGGTTGCTTTATTATTTTATAATTAATTTTTGTTGAATTTGTGTACTCGCGTTAACGAACGATAGTTAAGTTGAATTCTTTGGCAAGTTATTTATGAAAGTAGTAGTGGAACAACGTGAAGCGTGGAATAGTGTCGTTTTTAAAAATTTGACGAATGAATATCCGCTAAATGGCTAGAGGCTACGTCACTCGCTTATTTTGACACCGCATACATTGTGAAAATGTAAGTGACGTGAAAGAATCGTTTTGCTTTATTGCTATTCTAAAACTAGCAAGTTGCTATTCTTTTTTTTTTTTTTTTTAATTTCTTATAAATATGATTTTGTAACCAAAGCGTCTTAACCCTTTGACTGTGGTGCAATCTTATTTTATAATTGTATAAAATATCTTATATATATTAATATTATTAATATTATATATAATATAATTATTATATTAATATATATAAGTAGTGATCCTTAATATATTATATTATATTATATTATATATATACTATGGTCGCATATGTGTGTCTGACGATCAAGTTATTAAGATTGAACGAGTAATTTACGATTTGCAAGAAAAAAGTTCGTTGTGTGTGCAAAATATAAAAAACGGAGTCATCCTTATATATAATAAGATATATATAATATATACGGATTGAACGAGTAATTTACGATTTGCAAAAAAAAAGTTCGTTGTGTGTGCAAAATATAAAAAACGGTGTTATCTTAAAATATAAACGGATTGAACGAGTAATTTACGGTTTGCAAGAAAAAAATAGTTGTGTGTGCAAAATACGAAAAACGGAGTCATCCTTATATATAATAAGATATATATAATATATAAGAATTGAACGAGTAATTTACGATTTGCAAGAAAAAAATTCGTTGTGCGTACAAAATATAAAAGAAGGAGTAATTTTTATATATATAATAAGATATATATAATAATCATAAAATAAAATTTATTTTATAATTTCGAAGATGCCTGAATACAATGCAAAAAAATTTTTAACTCTATGTTGCTCACTTCCCTTCAAATAAAATCCTGAAAACGACGAATTTTTTAAATAATTTTACGGAAAGGTACCCTCAACACGCATCTATTTTTTCGTATTATCCGAGTTTTCGATTATCTCGGATAATGCTCGGTACATATTTACCTCTGATAATCCATACTCTACCGTATTTTAATTTTCTAGCAGAGTGTACCAATTAACTGAATCAACGAGAAACTATTACTCACCTATATTCAATGATTGCTCCGATACCGCAGAAAGTACTTTTGAAAAACCAACAAACTCCGTTCCAAGTTATTAAACAACGAGGTTTATTATCCATATATACAAACGTTTACATGCTCGTTAAAAGGTTCGATCGATCGATTGAACAAGCGTTGACGCGTTCGCCAGTGAAACGCGCTTATTCTCACACGATACACCAAGTATTCTCACGAAACAATGTTCAACACGAAACCACGGTACTGAACGATGAGATCGGTAGTACGGGAAGCTTCCGACTGGGAAACGAACATTCAAGGAAGAAAATTTATTGTCTATGTACAATCGCCGAGACGAACAAGATGCTCCTCTTTGCCTGTATTCTCCATTTTTTTTTTCTTTTTTTTTCTCTTTTTTTTTACATTTACGTTTACGATTAACTTAAGTCTAGGTGAAAAATAAGAGCAAGACTTCGACAGTTCGGGAGGGAATCTTAACGATACTTATTGTCTATTTACAAACGTCGTTCATCATGCTTGACGCTTTTGGCATAAGTCAATCGTAGTTTCGCGATAGGACAATAAAGTGAGCCGCACCCGTTCTCCTCGCTATTTTATACGAAAATCTAAATTGATCCAAGACTTGGCTTTTCAAATTTTAAAATACCCGTTCTTTAAGTTCCGATATACAGTAATGTCCGCTTGAGTGTCGCGTATTGAGGTCCGCGTCACGACATTGATCCGAGTAGGTGTTGCAGGAATCGTTCCGGTTTGTCTCTCATCCTTCACTCGCTTATCGAGTACGCCGAAGGCGGGAGTGAGAAACAGCGATTGTGAGTGAAATAGAAAGGTTTCGCTCGTACAATTCAAATTTATTAAAATATAGTCGCGTCTGGTTTCATTTCCGTGGAAAAAATTTCAGCAATTTAATTAGAACAATTCTTTAACACGTTGACCGCCACGGTGATCATATGTGACCGGAGATTGTTTCTCGTGTAGCGCTACGGTGGTCATCGGTGACCGAAGTGCTTCAAATGTTTATAATTGTAAAAATTGAATGAAGATTGATAGTTAACCCTTTGACTGCGAAGCACTCTAGATTTAAACGCTCTGCGTTGACGGAATGCTTTTTGGCACATCGTGTATTCTATCGGTGTTCGATTGATTATCCAACGGGTAAACTAAGTTTTGTGGCGGGTGAAAGAAGGGAAGAAAAGGATTGGAAAGGATAGGAAGTCGTTTCGTCCGGAGCCTGCTAGTGGACTCGTCGGTAAGGCATCCTAGCAGGCCCGTGTGTTAGACGCGAGGATGTTGAAGTTAGGAGAGGGATCGGTATAAGTACTAATCGTACTGTTTTCGAGGATTTGCGGGAAAGTCGGGGTTGTAGGTCCCTTTGTGGCGGAGTGTAGGAGGACCGCCACAGTTTCTATTGTAATTTTTCAGTTGTGCTGTATTAAATAATATCGGAGAACTATTCTTAAGCATACATTATTTATTTAGTATACGGTCAAGAATATTACACGACGATCTGAACACTTTGATCGTCAAACGCATATATACGTCCGTATTCATCGTCTATAATGATAGCTTCCACCGGACATAGCAGTCAAAGGGTTAATGAATTTTGAACATCGTCATCGCTATTACAAGATCAATAACGCAGATGGTCTAAGACTTCTGCACGGTACTGTACATGAACAGGGAAGCTGACAGTTAAAAAAAAGTAGCGGTTTATAAAGAAAAATAATAACACATATGCATACACTTTTAAAGATATAAGAGAGAAATGTTTGAGCTTGCATAAATTGGTCCGATAATGTATGTATTAATAACGCGATTCCCTATTACGCGGAACGTATTATTTAACCTTTATTTTTTAACCTCGATTCTGCCAGTCCCACGGATCAACGCCGTCCAAACGAAGCAACCACTATCAACCCCCACGAGCTGGCGCCGCGCTTAACGTGTTAATTATAAAACAAGAAACAAAAATTATATTGGGTTGTTCGGAAAGTAATTTCGTTTTTTCTCGATAGAGGATTTAATTGTATTTTTTTACACCCAACTTCACACTTAAGCCGCATAATCATTATATGTTTTGAGATCTGATATAGCAAGGTTTGTGTATGAAAAAGTCCATTTGATTCTAGGCAGTAGTTTTTGGTTGGTGCCCTTTTAAATATGGAGAGCAATAAGCAGCATTTCCGTCATATTTTACTTTTTTACTGTAGAAAAGGTAAAAATGCTGTTCAAGCCGGAAAGAAATTAACCGATGTGTATGGAGAAGATGTGTTGACGGTACGCCAGTGCCAGAACTGGTTTGCAAAATTTCGACCGAAAATTTTGATGTCGAAGATGCATCACGTTCTGAAAGACCGGTTGAAGCTGATAAAGACAAGATAAAGACATTAGTTGATTCAAACCGGCGAATAACAACACGAAAGATGGCGAAAGGTGCTGGACCAGAATGGCCAATATATAATTTAATAAAATATTTGTTGGTTATACGAAAATTGTCTTTCATTTTAACGAAAAAAAAAAACGAAATTACTTTCCGAACAACCCAATAGTTTTCTTATTCCGGTGATTCACTAGCAGATAAAATTGTCTATCGGGAGAGAAACATAACACGCGAACGCTCGATCTACCGAAGCAGTTCCAGTAATCGGTAGAAATTACTCGACACTCATCCGTGCCAAAAAATTCGACACTCGGACGCTACTACGTCTTTCTCCGATGCACCTCGACCTTCTCAGGAAGCTACTTCAACAATCAAGACCCAAACGATAATCACCGACCGACGAGTGATAGAGCTGATATGATCGAACAAACTTCCGACGAACGAGTAGGAGAAAACGAGCCACGGCTCTTCGATTTGGTCAGCATCAGTCGTGACTCCACGATCGTCGGCAAACCATTAGTACTGTCTATATACAGCTTTCTTGAACGCGAGAACTTCTGGTGTAAATATCGTGGCTACGATGCACGGGAAGCGTGCTCGGTCGCAGCGGGCTCAGGCTTTTCTCAACCTTCTCCACGTAGCCGTTCGGATAGATCCACAAGTCCTTGGTGTGCAGCACGGACGAGNTCGAAGATGCATCACGTTCTGAAAGACCGGTTGAAGCTGATAAAGACAAGATAAAGACATTAGTTGATTCAAACCGGCGAATAACAACACGAAAGATGGCGAAAGGTGCTGGACCAGAATGGCCAATATATAATTTAATAAAATATTTGTTGGTTATACGAAAATTGTCTTTCATTTTAACGAAAAAAAAAAACGAAATTACTTTCCGAACAACCCAATAGTTTTCTTATTCCGGTGATTCACTAGCAGATAAAATTGTCTATCGGGAGAGAAACATAACACGCGAACGCTCGATCTACCGAAGCAGTTCCAGTAATCGGTAGAAATTACTCGACACTCATCCGTGCCAAAAAATTCGACACTCGGACGCTACTACGTCTTTCTCCGATGCACCTCGACCTTCTCAGGAAGCTACTTCAACAATCAAGACCCAAACGATAATCACCGACCGACGAGTGATAGAGCTGATATGATCGAACAAACTTCCGACGAACGAGTAGGAGAAAACGAGCCACGGCTCTTCGATTTGGTCAGCATCAGTCGTGACTCCACGATCGTCGGCAAACCATTAGTACTGTCTATATACAGCTTTCTTGAACGCGAGAACTTCTCGTGTAAATATCGTGGCTACGATGCACGGGAAGCGTGCTCGGTCGCAGCGGGCTCAGGCTTTTCTCAACCTTCTCCACGTAGCCGTTCGGATAGATCCACAAGTCCTTGGTGTGCAGCACGGACGAGGGTGACGGATAATCGAGTTCATCCAGGTGACTCAAATCCTTCGTTCTGTCCGGCTTCACCGTCTCGTAGTTCGGCTCGAAGATATCCGGCCTTTTATCCATCTTGTTTGGAATCACGTCCGGATCGTCGTCCGCCATATCGTTGGCCATTTGTCCCTTAATTTCGTCTCTCGACTCTTTGTTCAGCGGCACCGTCACCGCTCTGTTCTCTTTACTGCCGTACTGCACCACCTCGGTGTGAGTCTTGATCGGTTGCATCGGATGGCTGCGACGATACAAGGTCAGAGTTATCCCGACGATCAGGATACACACGGCCGTTATCCCGCCGGCGAAACAAGCCACCAGGAGACTATAGTCCATGCTGTCGTCGGATGTTCCGCGATCTGGGGACAGAAGGAAACGTGACTCACGTAAAGACGATCGTTACCGAGTCCTGGTTCCGAGCTGCGCTCGTTACCAGCGCTGCTAACGAGCCTTTTAAAATTGCTGACGATTGTTAACGCGTGCCACGTGGAATCGGTAGAATTTTTTCAGCCGTTCCCGTTTCAACCGATCGAACACGGATACCACGGGGTGGATTTTAAGTTCACGGATAGGTCGCGGGATAATTGAATTTCGTTATTGAACATCGGCCAGTTTCGAAATTTCATCTCGACGCGCCGCAGCTACGTTCGCGCAATTAGAAATGTAATTAACACTCGTTTGATCGGCCACCATGAATTTTGTAATAGAGCCTCGAGGATTTAATTAGCTGCGCTTCCGAAGAGTTCGTCGGTTTAAATTGGAACGATATGAAGGCTCGTTCTTTTTTTTTTTTTTTTTTTGCTTTTTTTTTTGCTTTTAAACATCGTTGGTTTGTTGTTTGCGGTGGTAATAATCTATGGACTTTAGGCGACGGTGAATTTAAGTTTCAAGTAATTAAAATATTATTGAAATTATGGGAAAGTATAAAATTTTATTTCGTGATATATTGTTAAAATTAATATTTGTTGTATCGGTAAGAAAGATGAGTGCGTATTGAAAAAGCATGCTACTTTACGTGCTGTATTTTGATAAAATACGTCAAACATTGTTAAATCGTAGTAATAATAGCATGCAAACATTCCCTGTGTTCGTGCCAACCTTTCAGTATCAATTCTCCCCAAGAGTGTAAATATTTTCAGTTTCATTTTTATTTGCAGCTTAAATGGTTAATTTTTTCAAATCAATTTTAATGTGTAACTATAATTAAAGAAGTTGCAACCAATTTTCGTTACTTGACACTCCAGCAAAAATGATGAAAGAAGGTTTATAAAATTAAATAAGCTTATGATAAAAAAATTTCCATATGCAAATTGTAAAACCTAAGCAGTATCATTAAATACTTTTATAAAATATGTCTACTTCGTTACTATAAGTTTAGCATTTAAATAACATTATAACGCGCTTTATAAATTCCTAAATACAAATTTTAAACGTGCAATTTGTTCTAAAAATTATTCACAAATGTTAACAACGATACGATATTAAAATCCCAATGATATTCGTATCAAACCTTGACCCAAATGTGTAAAACTGTTATTACAATTTCCGAAAATTCTGTTGCACGTATCGTTGCTAATTAAACGTTAACGCGGAACGAAAATTCTCAAAATTACCACAACTTTTTCGTGAAATACCACATCGCCAATTAATAGTCAATTAAAAAGCTCAGAGGGAATGAAACGTTATAACGAGGTTCCAAAGATATAATTTAAAAACCCAGTATCTCTACGTTACGAAGTACGGTGACGTCGATTATCAAAGTGAAAAGATCGCGTTCTCGAAATTGTTTTCGAAGATGAAACGGCGAATCGAAGCTTGTCTTCGTCGAAGCAAACATTCGAATCGACAACAACGTCGTTCGTAGGAAAGCGTTTTCGACGTGTCCGGCAAACGAGATTCGCTTTTCCTTCTATTTATTGGATCACGAAGGAAACGTAAAGAACTTCCGGCAGCGAAGATTAAGAACGAAAGAGGAGACCGGGCCAGTGACGACGATGGCCGAGCTCTTTGGCATTCAGAAAACGCTTTGGTTCGTTAGCCAACGAACGTTTCGCCTGTACATTCCTCTTTGTGCGCACCAATACAGAAGCGTACGTATCTATTCCGAAGCAAACATATACCGAGATAATTTGATTTCTCTGCAGCTAACGTTTACAGGCAATTTGTAATCAGGATAAATACTTCGTAATACATCGGTTTAACTTTAAACGTAATTAGGGAAGAAAGGAATAATTTGGTAGGACAAAAGTAACTCGTGTTGCATCAAACTTCTTAAAATTGTATTAAAGTGAAGAATAAAGCGATGTTTTCGGATAAGTAAGAATATAACGTTTTTGGATCTGACGGATGCAAATTTGTCTCGAAACAGGCAAATACAGAAACGGAAGTTAAAAACTTGCGTTCTACGGTAAAACATAAAGGTGGGTCTATTATGGTGTGGGAGTGTATGGCAGCGAGCGGCACGGTGAACTTAATATTTATAGACGAAATGTTGGATAAATATAAATATTTGCACATTTTGAAAGAAAATTGAACGGAAAATTTTTATTTTCAACGCGATAATGATCCAAAGCACGCAACAAGGATTTTTATGGAATGGATCGTGTATAATACACCGTACACGTTACGAACGCCATTAAAAAGTCCCGATATTGATCCAATTGAACACTTACGGGCAA